>JBAKBP010008711.1:0-89184 GCA_037953745.1 Lithodes maja
CCGTTTCATCTTTAAAACCCCCCTATCACTACCCCCGACCGAAACCACTTAGACCCCCCCTCCAAAACTGTCCCCGGGCCAGCTCGCCCCCAGACCCACATTCCTAACGACACGAACTAACGGTATATCCACCCCGCCCTTCCAAAGTGAAAGTGAACCACCACCCCCTATTACCAGACCGTCACCCAGACTAACGGCGACCCTAAATACCCCCCCCCCCTGATGATGATGAGGATATTATTGTACTAAATTGTTTTGAATGTTTTCAATTCCTAAGCGATTGGGCATGATTCTATAAATTTACATGTTTTACATATACTGTATATATTATTTTTTTTTTTCCTTAGTCATACTATTCTTGTTACCTACATTTTTCTGACTATCTTTTAAATTTGCTTTATACATTGTTAAACACTTTACCTTTTCTTAATTTCCGGTGTTCTTAATTATCTGTCCTTACTTAAATTTACATGTTTTCCATATACTGTATATATATATTTTTTTTTTCCCTTAGTCATACTACTTTTCTTGTTAACCTACATTTTTCTGACTATGCTTCTTTTTACTTCACCCTTGAGGCTCGAGGACGAGCCTATAATGAAGGAGAGGGAAGTAAAATGCCCCAGAACAAGAAGCCCACCACAGAAGCCACGAGCGAACACCGCACAGAAACACCCGGAAGAAAGGTCCACAGAACGAAAGGACCAGCTGACCGAGCCAGCCAATTCAGACAGGCCCAAGCCCGCAGGGCTAAACAGCTTTTGGCTGCACCCAGTTTTCCTTTTTCTAAACTGACCATTTTTCCACACCTCACGTACACTAACCCCCTCGTGTCCTACACTCCTAACTACAAAGATGATGAACAGGAATATACATTCATATTAAAAACAACCATGCCCTGTCCCGACGTTGAGCCAATGCCAACACATCAGACAGCCATAATATTTATGTATGTTCTTACATCCGAGAAGTAGATTTTATATATATCTTAGAAGTTAAAACACCCACGTTTGTTCCTAGACCTCTTATATCATTTTCCATGACTAGTACAGATATATGTAACCCGTGCCCACTGCCCAGTCGCCCCTTGCATTTGTTCCTCTAGTAACGAAGTCTATAATATTAACTGCCACCAGCATTGATACGACATGGCGGCACTGTCCTTGCTACAAAGATGATGAACAGGAATATACATTCATATTAAAAACAACCATGCCCTGTCCCGACGTTGAGCCAATGCCAACACATCAGACAGCCATAATATTTATGTATGTTCTTACATCCGAGAAGTAGATTTTATATATATTTTAGAAGTTAAAACACCCACGATTGTCCCTAGACCTCTTCTATCATTTTCCATGACGAGTATAGATATATGTAACCCGTGCTCAGTCGCCCCTTGCATTGTTCCTCTAGTAACTAAGTCTATAATATTAACTGCCACCAGCATTGATACGACATAGCGGCACTGTCCTTGCTACAAAGATGATGAACAGGAATATACATTCATATTAAAAACAACCATGCCCTGTCCCGACGTTGAGCCAATGCCAACACATCAGACAGCCATAATTATATCTATGTATGTTCTTGCATCCGAGAAGTAGATGTTATATATTTTAGAAGTTAAAACACCCACGATTGTCCCTAGACCTCTTATATCATTTTCCATGACTAGTATAGATATATGTAACCCGTGCTCAGTCGCCCCTTGCATTGTTCCTCTAGTAACTAAGTATTAATATTAACATTCCCTAACATCTTGTCTTGCCAGACTAAGCTTTATGAAGACCCATCGCCCCATAAATCTATGTATGCAATCCTTAGGTTAAGTATTTTTATCCGCCATTGTGTTCACCTTTTTCCATTTACTTTCCACAATTGTCATACGTCTTCCCCTTGCCTCCTTCGTATCCACAGCCCACACTACGCCAATTTACTTCGTGTCTTACACCTCTTACCCCAACCAGAGATTGTATAAGATAACCTGGTTACCAGTATCTGTCATAAGTACCCCGAAACAATAACTAAGTACCCCTACGAACTGCCGCTTTTGTTGGTATTTATATTTATATTTAATAGAAAACGCAGTTCCCAGGACCAACTAATAGTATCCATAACCCTCGGACTGATCACATAACTCTATCTTTTCCAGACTCATATACCACCCCATAGTTGCATTCCCCGGTAGCATATTTTGGCTAACGTATTCTACTGCCTTTTCAAACTTTCCATATCAAGTGTAGCCTAATGCCACCCCCACGCCCAGGGACCTTAGGGGCAAAATTTCCCTGTAGCCCTTGAACTCTCCCCCCCTCTCAGTAAGAATTCCCGCGCTTCTCGACTCTTGTCCGACCTAGCCTCTCTCTCATACCTCTTGAAGATCCTTGAATTGTCCGTTGCTAACGCTCTCCAACCTTTTATATATATACTCCTATCCAGCCTACCTTCACTTAGTAGGCCAGAACAACATTAGAACTTTACTAGCCCCTTGCATGCCATCTATTCTCTTACAACACATTCACAACCCTGCACCCAATGGTCGTCGGTGCGAGGCTAGCCGCCCCGCCAGTTACTAACTTCTATTGCCATACTTCCAGATAAATGTGGCAGAGTTAGCAACCCAGTCTCCACCACATCCAGCAAACTCTACAATTAACAACCAGCCGAGTAAAACCAGCTAGCTAAGGCACCTTCGGTTTTGGTATTAAAGACACCCACATCTGTCTCATACACAGAGGGTTATTATAAACACTGGTGATATGGCAAGCCCCTAGCCACAGCCGCCGGACGACGATCACAGAGAGAGTGCGCCCAGCTCCCCCTTTTTGGCCCACCCGAGGAGGGAGACCCCCACCCCCGCGGAGGTATACCTGGCCCCTGTTTTGACTTTCGAGTCATTGCCAGGTAGCACAGGAATTCTTCCTATCAATGAACTAACCATGAATGACTAACACCTTTACTAACCTCTATTAACTCACAATAAACCATTTACCTTTCTTGCATGCTCTGATCACTAAATTAGCACCTCAGATATACCATAGAATGAAGATTGAACAATCTAGAGAGACGTTCCTATCACAGCTGTCCCCATCCTCCTCGCAAAGTAGATCCAGTCTCTCTCCCCTAAATACGTCCAGTATAGCCAAAATAGTACCTCTTACTAAGGCTCAGTTATATGAAATATAAAGGCTTTCCTATAGCCCTGTGCCACAACAGTAAATACCATCTTACCTAGTCTCCATTTCTATTGAGAGCTCAATTAAGTTCATAAGACTCGAGATCCCTACTGTCTACAGGGTCCAGAACCGAGCCTATAAATCTAACTCCCGCCCCCAGTCAAATCAGTTGAAAGCTAGACACCAACCAGGGGTCACTACCCTGCAGTTAACCTCTAGCTCTGCCCTTGTGTTGTTCCGGAGTGAGATCCCAGAACCGGCAGACTCCGTGGCAGATTTGGATGGAAGAACCTGCCCACGTATTTAAGAACTTCACACATATGGACACCCTGGACGGCCGCGGAACCAGTCGTTAGCCCCCAACATCATGGACGCAAGATAACCAGGACCAGACCCATCAGATACTACCCAAGATTCTCTTTAGCAGTACTACATCTTACTGTGCTGTTTAGAGATTTCACTAATTAAATATTTCTACGAAGTGGCTAAGACCTTGCCCAGTGTAATACAGACTTAACCATTCCATTTGGGACGTACTAAGCGATCAGTGCTCATTAATTAACAGGCGACCTTGACTCTCGTAATTACCTTATTCAGATATTAAAACTCTAGTGATATCTAACGTTCGCCCACTGATTTGCGTTCTATGTATTTCTGAAACAAGGATATAAAACTTAGATCAGTACCCCTCTGAGGTTACAATAGAATTCCCGTGCTCTAAAATACGCGTGTCTAATCTAGTCTGTGAACTACTACTTGTGCACCAGAGCTACCAGTAATAAATCTAACAGTGAATAGGAATCTACAAGTAACATGATGGTCTTCGGTATATAAACCTGTTAAATCAAAGCCAGTGATCAGAAGATTAATACCTGAACGTTGGAAGTGGGAGACTAGGCTCCATCCAGATCCACTTATGCTAGTGTTGTTCCATTCTATTATATTGTCTTACACAAGTATTCTGCAGTGGTATATTAATAAACGTGATCGTGTAACTTGCTACCGTGTGTTTCTTTGTGTTCTCTATTCCTCATATCTTGTATTGTGCATGCAGCCTTCTATACCCAGTCAATTAGAACTCACATTACCCAAGTTAAACCTGTAGAAAAACAGGGCATAACAGTTATCATCTTTTAGAGGTTGTATTTTTTTTTAACAGCTTTCCTCTTTTTATTCGGAGTTGTATTCGTGTTATTATTTGAAGTTGCTGTCCTATTTGTTTTTATTGAGATTGTTTTAAACTGCTATATATTTGGATTTTTTTTTATTTGGTATAGCCCATCTTTCATCTCAATATTTGGGAGTACATTGGCCTGATGAAGTTATATGCGAACCGTTGTCAACAATGTGCTCCTCCTCATATGGTGTATCTTATATAATTATGTTGTCTGTTTTTATAAGTATACGGTGTTTTTATCAGGTTCCCAATGTTTGTTATGTAGAGTTTTGTTCTTCTTTTGTTGGGGTGTGACTAATGTTTTCCTTTTTTCACAGTAGGAGGAGGAGGAGGAGAAGGAGGAGGAGGAGGATACATGACGAAGAAGAGGAAGAGTACAAAGGAGAACCAAAAGGAAAAGAAGGAAGAGGATGAAAAGGAAGAAACGAATAGCTAAAAACATGATATAGGAGAAATGCCACGTATAATAAATGTATGCTATATAAATAAATGGATAATCAATAGTCTGTTCATTGTGACACCCTACCACTCGTCCCTTGTAAATCAGGAAGGGCTGGAGCAAATGGGCTGTAAACGTCCACACCTATTTTATTGAGTATAATTATGAGCTCCATTGTGCAGGTAGTTGGTCTATGTGTGAGGGAGAGAGAGAGAGAGAGAGAGATACATAGATAGATTTACACTTAGATATATAGATAGATAAATAGATAGATTGATAGAGAGAGAGATATAGAGTAATGAATAGTTTGTGAGATAGATAGATAAATAGATGCGTACATAGATAGATAGATAGACAGATAGATAGTGAGAGCGAGAATAATTAGTTTGAGATAGATTGATAGATAAATGGATAGATAGAGAGAGAGAATAATGAGTAGTTTGTTTGGGATTTCTAGACTCGGCATTAACACTATCTGATCTGACGTATTAGGGCTTTATATGATAGTTTGTCGTCATATTATTGTGGATTGAGGAATTTGAGGGTATTATAAGGGTAAAGACAGCCTCAATTAACGCTCTGATTTCCATATACCTTCCCTAATCTGAATAAAATCGTGTGATAATAGCTAGAAAACGGAAAAGAAATGCGTAATCTGATATTTTAAGGGTTAACTCACTAACTCTTGATACGGATATTTTGCTCCTAGGTTGAATAAAATCGCCTGCCGGTATCATAATAGAACACAAAATTAAGTAGATATCAAGCAATTATACATTAAATTGAATAATCAGCAACTAATTACAGTAGAATGCCCGAGCACAGACTAAAATATAACAAGTTAAATCCCCGCAAAGAGGCTCTCAGTGTTGCCAGACTGTGAACATTTAACGCTACATAGGTACATTTAATTACAAGCATTACAAGATTAAACAACGATCTATGAATCAGTCAAAAACTAACAAGAAAAACAAAACACGCACGAACTAGAAGAATAAACAGTTAATTTTCGGCGTAAAAGGGGATATTTTGACGTGGAAAATAATGAAATTTCGACACTCGGATCTGGCACCACTACTCTCTCTCCCTGCCCGGTAGGCTACGGAATAGGATACTCAGATTTAGCATTTTATTTTGATACTATCTTCTTCGCAGATGACGGTTTAAATTTAACACAATCTAGTGAAGACACAAAATTAAGTATACAGATGATTTATAGGGTTGTAACAGAATATGGATTAGAGATAAACACAAAAAAGAGTAACATTTTAATATATAAAAAAAAAAAAAAAAACAAACGAAATTGAAGGCATCAAAGTAACAGATAGAATTATATATCTAGGCGTCAACATAACCAACAAGAAAAACTTGTTTAAATATCATAAAGAATGTATGGTTAATAAAGCACAAACATTAGCTAATCAAGTACCATCTATAATTGCTAAACTCTGTAATAACTTAATAATAGGTAAGGCTTTTTGGAAATCGGTGGCACTCCCAGCAGTATTATATGGCAATCAGGTAATTAATTATAACAAAACTGATATACAAAATATATAAACCATAGATAATAGGCTAAAGTTTACATATATATTTTAGGGGCTCCTATCCATACTCCTGTGTGTACATTAAGAGTACAAAGTACAAAGGAGTACAAAAGGAAATCAAGCAACAACAGGTCTAGTGACCCTTCTAGGTTGCTCGTCCTCCAAAACACTGAGGATCAAGTGTCCAAACAGTGGTTTAGAGTGGGTAAGGGAACATTGGAAAGGGAATTACTGCCCTGGAACTAATGTCCGTGGCAGGATTAGGGAGTTAGTAGAGGACAGATGGGTTAGTAACTGAGGGGGGGATAAAATAATGTTATTCATTTACAAACGCAGTCAGTCGCGGGTTTAATGAGAGATATTTGTCTAGGCGGAGTTTAAATGAATCAACGGTGATGCAGTCTATAACGTTTCGGGGAAGCCCATTCCACAAGTTGACAACTCGATTGAAGAAGAAATTCTTAGATTCGTGCGAGTTAAAAGATTTACCAATAATTTTGCAACCGTTTCCCCGCGTGTAATTAGATTGGTCGATAGTGAAGTACTTACTACAGTTCATATTGTCGATGCCTTTGATGATTTTGAACACTTGAATTAAGTCACCTCTTAATCTGCGCTGGGTTAAAGGAAATAGATTTAATTCTCTAAGACGCTCTTCGTATGGTTTGTTCTTTAGGCTAGGTATAATTTTGGTAACTCTATGTTGAACTCGTTCTAGCTTGTTTATATCTTTTTGGTAATAAGGGCACCAGGATTGAACGCAGTAGTAAGAGAGAGAGAGAGAGAGAGAGAGAGAGAGAGAGTACAAAGTACAAAGGAAATCAAGCAACAACAGATCTAGTGACCCTTCTAGGCTGCTTGTCCTCCAAAACACTGAGGATCAAGTGTCCAAACAGTGGTTTAGAGTGGGTAAGGGAACATTGGAAAGGGAACTACTGCCCTGCCACTAACGTGGCAGGACTAGGAAGTTAGTAGGGGACATATGGGTTAGTAACTGAGGGGAGGATAAAGTTATTCATTTACAAACGCAGTCAGTCGCGGGTTTGATGCGAGATATTTGTCTAGGCGGAATTTAAATGAATCAACGGTGCTGCAGTCTATAACGTTTCGGGGAAGCCCATTCCACAAGTTGACAACTCGATTGAAGAAGAAATTCTTAGATTCGTGCGAGTTAAAAGATTTACCAATAATTTTGCAACCGTTTCCCCGTGTGTAATTAGATTGGTCGATAGTGAAGTACTTACTACAGTTCATATTGTCGATGCCTTTGATGATTTTGAACACTTGAATTAAGTCGCCTCTTAATCTGCGCTGGGTTAAAGGAAATAGATTTAATTCTCTAAGACGCTCTTCGTATGGTTTGTTCTTTAGGCTAGGTATCATTTTGGTAACTCTACGTTGAACTCGTTCTAGCTTGTTTATATCTTTTTGGTAATAAGGGCACCAGGATTGAACGCAGTATTCCAGAAGAGGGCGGACTAAGGAATTGTAAAGGGTTAGGATAACTTCTTTGGATTTATGCTCAAATGACCTGCCTATAAAGCCAATTATTTTGTTTGCCTTCTTAACAACTTCTGAATATTGTTGACTCGGTTTTAGGTTACTCGATATTGTTACTCCCAGATCAGTTTCTCTGTTTACATTCTTAAGCTGAGTGCCATTCATCGAATAGTTTGCTTTCTCATTTAGGTATCCGACATGTAGTACTTTACATTTATCCGCATTGAAACTCATTTGCCAAATTTGGGCCCAACATGACAATTTATCTAGATTGTGTTGCATATCGTCAACTTGTTCTTTTGAGAGTACGCTATTTGCAATTTTTGTATCGTCAGCAAATTTTGAGATTGTGCAGGTGAGACCCTCATCTATGTCGTTGATGTAAATTAGAAAGAGAATTGGTCCTAGTACCGATCCCTGGGGTACCCCGCTACTTACATTGGTCCATTTAGATGCCTTACCGTTTATGACTACTCTTTGCTTTCTGTTGTTGAGCCAATTTTCTATCCATTTCAACACACCGTCTTGTATTCCATTGAATTCTATAGAGTGTGTACATAATTGGTGCATCGGATATGATATCAAGAATTATGAAAAATAAAATAAACTTTGTGAAATACATAAATAAAAAAGAAGGATCAGTGATAAAGGCAGTCTATGAAGAAATTATAAGATCACATAAAAAAGACGAATGGGTTTGAAATGCTAGGTTTTTCCAGGTTAAATAGGAATGGGAATTATCCCCAGGCTACCTTTAGGATCAACCATTCCTGGTACCTGGCGCGGGGTACGAACCTCTGAAGGGAATTTAACCCCCCTAAAAACCCACAGGTTTTGAGATGCCTTGGGTGGGGTTCGAACCCTGGTTAGTGATGCACCACCATCACCACCAGGCCCGCGCGCTAACCCACTGTACTACCACGGACGTACAAAAGTATAGCAACCTTAGTCCGATTTTTAAGAACCACGGTGATGGTCTCTCGAGATGAGTTTATTGGACTTACCATCTACGACTATTTTCGAACCACGGTGATAGTCTCTCGAGACGAGTTTATTGGACTTACCATCTACGACTATTTTACACTATACCTGACGTCAACTCGGGTTAGTATTATTGTGGGTGCGGGACATTTTCGAGGGCATTACACCACATTCCTTTTTAGTTAGGCTAGTCCCTAGCCTCGTAAGGTCATAGGGTATCGTAGCCTTTTTACCTTAGCCATCTCAATTCTTGGTATAGGGTTCGCGTGACGGGTGCTCCACGTAGCTACCTGGTCACGTTCCCTAGCTGCCACCAATGAAATGCTAGGTTTTTCCAGGTTAAATAGGAATGGGAATTTATCCCCAGGCTACCTTTAGGATCAACCATTCCTGGTACCTGGCGCGGGGTACGAACCTCTGAAGGGAATTTAACCCCCCTAAAAACCCACAGGTTTTGAGATGCCTTGGGTGGGGTTCGAACCCTGGTTAGTGATGCACCACCATCACCACCAGGCCCGCGCGCTAACCCACTGTACTACCACGGACGTACAAAAGTATAGCAACCTTAGTCCGATTTTTAAGAACCACGGTGATGGTCTCTCGAGATGAGTTTATTGGACTTACCATCTACGACTATTTTCGAACCACGGTGATAGTCTCTCGAGACGAGTTTATTGGACTTACCATCTACGACTATTTTACACTATACCTGACGTCAACTCGGGTTAGTATTATTGTGGGTGCGGGACATTTTCGAGGGCATTACACCGGTGTAATGCCCTCGAAAATGTCCCGCACCCACAATAATACTAACCCGAGTTGACGTCAGGTATAGTGTAAAATAGTCGTAGATGGTAAGTCCAATAAACTCGTCTCGAGAGACTATCACCGTGGTTCGAAAATAGTCGTAGATGGTAAGTCCAATAAACTCATCTCGAGAGACCATCACCGTGGTTCTTAAAATGAAATGCTAGGTTTTTCCAGGTTAAATAGGAATGGGAATTATCCCCAGGCTACCTTTAGGATCAACCATTCCTGGTACCTGGCGCGGGGTACGAACCTCTGAAGGGAATTTAACCCCCCTAAAAACCCACAGGTTTTGAGATGCCTTGGGTGGGGTTCGAACCCTGGTTAGTGATGCACCACCATCACCACCAGGCCCGCGCGCTAACCCACTGTACTACCACGGACGTACAAAAGTATAGCAACCTTAGTCCGATTTTTAAGAACCACGGTGATGGTCTCTCGAGATGAGTTTATTGGACTTACCATCTACGACTATTTTCGAACCACGGTGATAGTCTCTCGAGACGAGTTTATTGGACTTACCATCTACGACTATTTTACACTATACCTGACGTCAACTCGGGTTAGTATTATTGTGGGTGCGGGACATTTTCGAGGGCATTACAGGGTTAAAGAAATAAAAAGATATTTGATAGTGTCAATGTTTGTTGTAGAAATAATTGAAATGCTAGGTTTTTCCAGGTTAAATAGGAATGGGAATTTATCCCCAGGCTACCTTTAGGATCAACCTTTCCTGGTACCTGGCTCGGGGTACGAACCTCTGAAGGGAATTTAACCCCCCTAAAAACCCACAGGTTTTGAGATGCCTTGGGTGGGGTTCGAACCCTGGTTAGTGACGCACCACCATCACCACCAGGCCCGCGCGCTAACCCACTGTACTACCACGGACGTACAAAAGTATAGCAACCTTAGTCCGATTTTTAAGAACCACGGTGATGGTCTCTCGAGATGAGTTTATTGGACTTACCATCTACGACTATTTTCGAACCACGGTGATAGTCTCTCGAGACGAGTTTATTGGACTTACCATCTACGACTATTTTACGCTATACCTGACGTCAACTCGGGTTAGTATTATTGTGGGTGCGGGACATTTTCGAGGGCATTACACCACAAATCGATGGAAACAAGAACTGGAAACAAAAAGTAGTGTAAAGTTATATACAGATAACCAAAGTGAAATCAAAGAACAATTTTACGATAATACTCCATCTTTGATAAGTTTATTCAGATGTCGCTCGAATAGGCCTACTCTACAACTAAACAACAAAAAAATATTTAACGGAGAGGATATAAAGTGTTTAGCCTGCGAAGAAGACAATGAAAACCTAGAACATTTTATATTCCACTGTGAATACTATCAACAGCTGAGGGTTACAAATAAACTATTTGAACGATCCTACATAAACAAAAAAAAATGGCAGAACTTTTATTTGGAGATAACAAAAATAAACAAGAAGTTAACAGAATAATACAAAGAATGTGGATACACAGAGAAAAACTGAGAAAACAAAAAGACAATTAATTGAGCTCAAATAACATACAAATAAAGTCAAAGCCAATAGGGCAGTTGTAAAGGTCATCTCCCCGAATAATCACCAGGCGGGGGAGGTCAGCTATTGATTATATATTAGTGAACAGGAAAGCAGGAGAGAGAGTGATAGAAATGGTAGTGGATGAAGAAAGAAACTTTGAAATAAACAGTGACCATAACCTGCTGAAACTAAGATACAGCATAAAGTCTCACAAGGAGAAGATAGAGAAGTGTAGAGAGGCTAGTAAGCCAGAAAGATGGAAAATGAAGGAGGCGGAGTGGGGGAGGTTTAGGGAGGAAATAGGGAATATGGATATAGATGAAGTAGGGGGAGGGAGTGCAATGCAAATTGATAAGAGGATAGAGAGGGAAATAAATAAGGTAGCAGAGAGAGTGTTAGAGAAGGAGAAAATAGGGAGGAAAGGTAGAGGAATGAAAGGATGGTGGAATACAGACATTAAGGAGGCGAGGAAGAAGAGGAAAGAGAGGAATAGGATTAGGAAAGAGTTGGAGAAGGGGAAAAAGAGAGGGGAAAATATAAGTGAGGAGGAAATTCGAATAGCAAGGGAAGAATACGAGAGGGAAAGGAAAAACACAAAAAAATTAATAAGAGGAGCAATAGAGAAGCACGAACAGAAAGAAATTGACAGGATAAAAGAGAAGGGGGACAAAGGAAAAGCTGAGTGGTATAGATGGCTAAAAAGAGAAAAAAGGAGGGAAAAGGTAGTAGTGGAGCTGAATGTAGGTGGGGAAAAAGTTAGGGATGTAAATAAAATTGGAGAGGAAATAAAAAGATACTGGGAGGAAGTGGGAGGGGTAAATGACCAAATAAGAGTAGGGCAATGGAATATTGAACTAAATGAGGAAGAAATAGATGAAAATATGAATGAGATGGTGAGTGAGGAGGAGATTAGGAGGAGTGTGAAGAAGCTGAAGAGAAACAAAGCGGCAGGACCGGATGGGATAACAGCAGAGATGTATATTGAAGGAGGGGAGATGATAGTTAGGATGTTGAAGAAGCTATTTGATAAAATATGGGAGGAGGAAGAAATACCAGCAAGATGGAAAGAAGAAAGGGTCACATTGATCTACAAAGGAGGAGCAAAAAATGTGCACGAAATGGGGAGTTATAGACCAATAACGGTAATAAACATAATAAATAAGATATTTTATGGGATACTAAAGGAGAGGGTAGGAGAGTATGTAGAAGAAAGGATCCTACTTAGTGAAGAGCAAAATGGGTTTAGGAAGGGGAGAAGAGGAACAGACAATATATTTATATTAGATGAGATTATAGAGAAAAAGGCAAAGCAAGGGAAATGTGTGTTTATAGTGTGTTTGGATGTGGAGAAGGCATATGATAAGATTAGTAGGGGAGTTGCAGAAGCAGTGATGGAGAAACTAGGAGTGAGTAGGAAGATAAGGAACATGATAATGAATATGTATGAAGGGGCGGAGACAGAGACTGTGTGGAAAAATATTGCAGTGAAAGGAATCAGGAGAAGGAAAGGGTTAAGGCAGGGATGTAACCTGTCACCACTAATTTTTGCAATGTGCATGGAGGAGTTGGTGAGGAGAATTAAGAGTAAGGGTCAAGGAGTGAAAATAGGGCAGTATAGGCTAGCAATTCTGACGTTTGCTGATGATGTTGTGTTGACAGCAGAGACAGAGGAAGATATGGGGGAAATGTTACAGGAGGCGGAAAGGTTTGGCAGAGACCTAGAAATGAAGTTCAGTGTAGAGAAAAGCAGTATGATAGTAGTAAATGGACCAGAGGCAGTAGAAATGAGGATAGGAGGGGAAAGAATAGAAACAAGGGAGGAAGTGAAGTATTTAGGGGTATGGATAGGGAGGGAAGGGCGACAAAGGACAATGAATGAGAAAATCATGAAGGTGGAGCAGTGTAGTGGGAAACTGTGGAATGTGACAAAAACCAGAGTAAATAAATATAAAATAGTAAGAGAGGTGTGGAAGGACTTTGAAGTGCCGAGAATAATGTACGGGATGGATGTGAGAGGGAGTACAGGGGGTGAAATAAATAGACTGGAGACGGGACAAAATAATATAGGAAGAATGGGGTTAGGAGCAAGAAGGTGGACAGCAAATGAAGCAGTGAGAGGGGAGATGGGATGGAGTACGTTTGAGGAGAGAGTGGCGAAGGCAAAGTTGAGGTACAAGAGTAGGTTGGAGGAGATGGAGGATCATAGGTGGCCAAGGAGAGTGAATGAATGGGGGGAGGGGAAGAGTAGATGGGCAAAAGAGTGTAAGAGAAAACTGAAAAAAATAGGAGTGAAACAAAGAAGGGTGGGAGAGGAGTGGAGAGATGTAGGGAGTAATGCAGGACTAGGTCAGGGAAGGAGACTAGAGAAAGAGATAGGAACGAGAGTGAAGGAAGTAGGAAGACAGGAATGGAAGAGAAATATGGAGAAGAAAAGTACACTGATAAGATATAGAAGCAAGGGGAGACCGAGAAAAGAGGAGTTCTATGACGGAAGTTGGGGAGCTGAACTACTGTTTAAGGCTAGGGCAGGAGCATTAGAGACAAATAGGAGAACATGGAGGTGGAATGGGGGGGTGAAAGAGTGTCTACAGTGTGAGGTGGGAGGGAGGAGAGTGGAGGAGACAATAGAACATATAGTGACAGAGTGCCAGGGGTATGCAGAGGAGAGAGAGGGGTTGGAAGATGAGTTGAAACGGGTGGTAGGGGAGAGGGAATGGGAAGAGCAGAAAGAGGAGGAGGATGAGGGTGTAAAATTTGTGTTAGGTCTCGGGACAGAAGAGGGGGTAGATGGGGAAATGGGGAAAAGAATGAAGGTAGTGAAAAGATTCCTGGAGCAGGTGTGGCAGAAGAGAAAAAGGAATAGAATAGAATAGGGTGAGGGGGGAGAAGGGGACCAGAGCGGGGGAGGAAGAAAAATGAGATTAAATAGTAGAGAGGGGAAAAGTTAAATTAAGGTAAGGAGAGAACAAGATATTGGGGGGTGGAGGAGGGGGTAAAATAAGGAGGGGAGAGTTCTGCTTAAGCTATATACTTCAATTCTTTGTCTTTAACTATCCTTTCTATGACTACATAATTTCTAAACTAATTCTTAAATCTAGCTCTAGCTGTTTCTGGAGAAGTCACCGGTGCATAGGTGAGCTGGCTTTGAGAGGGGACAGCAACTCCACAAGAAGAAGAAGAAGAAGGCAGACGGAGACCAAACCAAAACAAAGTACCCCGTGTTCTCGCCAGTGTTCAATAATTCGATATTTATGCTCGTAATACAGTGTCAGTTGCTATAAACTTGCGTGTGCGTGTAATTGAATCTCGTGTGCCATTGTTGAAGCTACCGTGGAAGCGGAAATAAGAAGAGAAAGGCGTGAACTAGGCCTAAGTGGATTTATTGGTGGCGTTGATGCCGGTGTGGGTCTCCTAGAAGCTGTCATGCACATTTTGGTTTAATGTTATTTTAATACCGCGAATTTTGTTGATATATTTGAAGATAAATATTGAATCTATATGCTCTAAAGATCATAAGAAAATTTGTTTTAACCCTCGGCAAAACCTAATAAAAAAGGTATGGTACTAAAATTTATTTTTCGTAACAAGGTTGTCAATACGGTACTTTCAGTTCAGTCATCGACAGCTCTAAAGATCATATGAAAATGTGTTAAACCCTCGGAAAAACCTAATATAAAAGTATGGTACTCAAATTTAATTTTCGTAACAAGGTTGTCAATACGGTACTTTCCCGTTATCAATGTACAATCAAGCTGAAGATTGCAGAGTAAACACTATAGATTTCATCGACTTTTCTTTCACCTTCGTATAATTAACAGCCAATTTTTTTTATTTTTTATTAAGGGATTAGTACTCAACCAGCGGGGGTGTGGGGGCGGCAGCCCCCACTCATAATACTAGGTTAGGTTAGGTAAGGTTGTTAGGTTAGGCTAATGTCCTTTCAAATCACTATCGGGGAGCGAGCGTGTCTCAACATCGATCGATAGGCCTCATGGGGAAAATAGGTTTTCCCGAGATTTCTAATTAATTACAAACACTATATATTGATGCAAATGACCAATTTTGTTTATAAAAAAACACTCGGAAAATTCGTGGTATTAAAATAAAAATTTTCCCAGATTTTGTGGTAAGTAGCCTACTGCAGATTTTTGCTTCAACTACTGTATTTGGCGAACTCATTACTTTCTTCAGCTGATGTAGGAGTTATGGCCGTGGTTTTGGTTATATTCTTTGTAGTTAGCCTACTGTATGTATTTGGGAAAATATTTATTTTAATAGGCCTAGGCCTACCACGAATTTTCCGAGTTTTTTATAATTTTGTTTGTTCATTGGCATCAATACCGGTAGTGTTTGTAATTAAGGTTAATATACAGGAGACGCAACAATGTGTTTTTCAGGTATTTTTTTTGGTATTTTGATTTTGTTTTTGGTGTTTTAGTCGTATCTAGTGATGAAATTGAATGGGAATTAAGCATTTACCCATTATCCATCAATCTAAAGACACGCCCCCCGATAGTGGGGAGGGCTATGAAGATCAGGGAAATTGAGGGGTAAAAAGCGTATAGAACACTATAGAACACGATAATACACATTTGTAACCCAAATTTGGCTCGGGTTTGTTCAATTTCCAGACTCATAAAACCCAATTTTTTGAAAACCCGAGCCAAGTTTTGACGAAACTTGGCTCGGATTTAACAAATGTAAAAATGAAAAAAACACAGTAACCTTGGTAAAATATTGGCTCGGGTTTTGTCAATTTCCAGACCCATAAAACCCGACTTTTTGAAAACCCGAGCCAAGTTTTGACGAAACTTGGCTTGGATTTAACTAATTTAAAAATGAAAATAACACAGTAACCTTATTAACATGTTGGCTCGGGTTTTGTAAATTTCCATACCCATATAACCCGACATTTAGAAAACACGAGCCAAGTTTTGACGAAACTTGGCTCGGATTTTACTAATGTTCATGTTAAAATTACACAGTAACCCTAATAAAATCTTTGTTTGGGTTTTCATAAGGTTAACAATAGCCTAACCTAACGAAGTAAGAATGGGGGTTAACATTAGCCTAACCTAACAACCTTACCTAACCTAACCTAGTAAGAATGGGGTTAATATTAGCCTAACCTAACCTAACCTAGTAAGAATGGGGTTAATATTAGCCTAACCTAACAACCTTACCTAACCTAACCTAGTAAGAATGGGGTTAACATTAGCCTAACCTAACAACCTTACCTAACCTAACCTAGTAAGAATGGGGTTAACATTAGCCTAACCTAACAACCTTACCTAACCTAACCTAGTAAGAATGGGGTTAACATTAGCCTAACCTAACAACCTTACCTAACCTAACCTAGTAAGAATGGGGTTAACATTAGCCTAACCTAACAACCTTACCTAACCTAACCTAGTAAGAATGGGGTTAACATTAGCCTAACCTAACAACCTTACCTAACCTAACCTAGTATTATTGGTGGGGGGTGCCGCCACCACACCCCTGCTGGTTGGGTACTGGCTGAAAAACTTATTGTTTTACAGTAGGCCTATGTATTTTATTTTATTTTTGTTCTCCCTTATAGGCTAATACATTTCAGCTCTTAATGATATATATAGCAATGATGTATAGCCTATGCTCTACCGGACCTATTAGGCCTAAAAAGATCGATGGGCTAACTGTCGGTCCAAAACATCAGTATAACCAACTAGCCCTTGCATGCCAGTTTAATCCTATGCGAAAAAATCTGTTACTTTATGTTACTTTGCGATGACCCATTAAGATTCCCGAGCTAGCTGTGGTCCGGCTCCTTTATGTTGTCCCAACCAACCAACTAACCTTAATGAACAGAGGAGGTACTGGGCTGCCTGGCTGGCCGGTGGAGGCTCGATCACCACTTATCTAAGCATCTTGGTCAACAGCTGGTGGATTTTTGTTTAGAATTTTTCCATGTAAAACAAGTGTATGTGCATTTCAAAACCAGCTGTCCTTGTCAGCTGTATTTGAACACTGGTTATTGCACTTTGGACAGTTTACACTTATTGGAAGGCGAAAAGGTCTTAAGCAGCCTCAGTGTTTTTTAAAGACGGTGGAAAAAGCTTTGATCGGCTCACACCCTCTACACAAGCTGGCCAGAGTCAAACTGACAGCTTATATCCTGGGCCACCTGTTTTCCAAATCATGGCAGCACCTGATTGGTCGATAGACATCACGTGTCAGTGAACTCGAGTACTCTTGGCATCAATTAGGTAGGGCGATTACTTTGGCTACGACGCCACCAGTATAGTTCATTGCATTCGCCACCAGATGTCTCAGTTGTTGACTGACAGTCACACAAAAGAAGTCTCCCAGATGAAGACGAAAAAGAAGAAGTGTAAACAAACCCTTAAAACGTAAATATCCATATAATATGTATTATGTTAGTTTCCCGGGAATGACACCTACATCAACAATTTGGAGAAAAATCGCTTAATCACATGCTATTGAGCTTAATTTTTTACCAATATTGTAGCGCCTCCTGTATATTGACCGAAATGAAGCATATGATGATAGGAACCCAAAACTACCATTAGAATTTTGCTACCTATATTGTAGCGCCTCCTGTATATTGACCAAATGGTCCTCTGGGGAATCACTAGGGTAAACCTGACTTTTTGGACCGACAGCGATTTCAGTAAGTTTTATTTTGTTTTTTGTATTTTTTCCTTCAGATATAGTGTTGTTTTATACTGAAGAGGAGCGGAAATGAGTATTTACCCATTATCCAACCATCTAAAATCACGCCCCTATTAGACTATTTATTATTTTTTTTTTTAATCTTCTAGGCTATTAGCCTAACCTAACAACCTAACCTAACCTAGTATATGGGTGGGGGCTGCCGCCCTCACACCCCCGCTGGTTGGGTTACTTTTTTTTTTTTTTTCTGTGCCATTAGCCTAACTTAACAACCTAACCTAACCTAGGTGTGTGTGGCAGGTGTGGCAGAGTGGTCTTGCCACTGGACTGGTAATCCAATGGACCCGGGTTCGAATCCCAATATGTTAATGGGAAGATATTATTGGGATGGAATTTGTGCTGTACCTAGTTTCAGTGCATTACCACAGCACACCGAAATGCCAAAATAAAATACCCTCATTGTTCCCTGCTTAAATAGCACTGTATGAATATTCCCATATTCAAAATATGCTACAGGGGGGCAATGCCTAGTGAGTTAATTGCTCAATAGGTGGCGTTCTGAGAGTGAGGGTCCGAGCCTGGGGAGTGAGACTGTGAAGCACAGAGGCGAAGCAGCTTCAGAGATGGAGTTGGGTTCGAGCCGTGAATGGGTGCTTCGCATGTCTCACTCCCTAGACTGGAACAAGACCTCACGGGCCTCACCGTGTTCAGCGGTAGAGTGTAAAGGCTATCAGCCTATGCCCGAGAGGGAGTAGTTGGAATATAGAAAAAAAAAAAAAAAAAAAAAAAACTAACCTAACTTAGTATATGGGTGGGGGCTGCCGCCCCCACACCCCCGCTGGTTGGGTACTGGCTGAAAAACTTATTGTTTTACAGTAGCCTAGGCCTATACATGTATTTTAGTTTTTTTTGTTTCTCCCTTGTAATACATTTCCGCTCTTAATGCCATATATATAGCAATGATGTATATGCTCTACCGGACCTATTAGGCCTAAACAGATCGATGGGCTAACTGTCGGTCCAAAACATCAGTATAACCATCACTAGGGCCTAGGCTACCTTATTTTCGTCAATTGAGAATGTCCTAAATACAGAATAATAAGATTAATGCAATAAACTGGGTAAATAATACACCAGGGACCATCACTTTATTACGATTCGATTCCGTCTGTACTCCCGTGAGGCTGCCCGAGGCAGTAATTTGTAAACAAAACGTTCTTCATGTATACCAACCGTAAGAAATGCACCGCGGCGAGTTTGACAGGCTAGGTCCGACGGCATCGCACGAGAGATTCGCACAAGGAAGCAACTGGTGGTACCACCTTCACGTGCGAATCCGACGTGCGAGTCCTTCGTCGAAGGGATCGCACGATTATCTGGTACTGTTCAGTTCAGTTGGAATTCGGGAAGTTTAGCCTTAACGTCGGCACTTCCCTAAGAGGTTTTGTAATTTTTCTTTGGTTCAATGTTATTTTAATACCACGAATTTTATTGATATATTTGAAGATAAATATTGAATCTATATGCTCTAAAGATCATAAGAAAATTTGTTTTAACCCTCGGCAAAACCTAATAAAATAGTATGGTACTAACATTTATTTTTCGTAACAAGGTTGTCAATACGGTACTTCCAGTTATCGATTGCTCTAAAGATCATAATTATGGAAATGTGTTAAACCCTCGGAAAAACCTAATATAAAAGTATGGTACTAAAATTTAATTTTCGTAACAAGGTTGTCAATCGGTACTTTCCCGTTATCAATGTACAATCAAAGCTGAAGATTGCACAGTCAACACCGTAGACTTCATCGACTTTACCTTCGTATAATAGACATCCATTTTTTTTTTTTTGTATTAACTAAGGGAATAGTACTCAACCAGCGGGGGTGTGGGGGCGGCAGCCCCCACCCATAATACTAGGTTAGGTTAGGTAAGGTTGTTAGGTTAGGCTAATGTCTTTTCAAATCACTAGGGGGGGGGGGGGGGGACGTGTCTCAACATTGATCGATAGGCCTAATGGGGAAAATAGGTTTTCCCGAGATTTCTAATTGATTACAAACACTATATATTGATGCAAATGAACAATTTTGTTTATAAAAAACACTCGGAAAATTCGTGTTATTAAAATAACATTTTTCCTTTTCTTTTTGTGACTTTTTGTGACGTGCTCATTTGTCTAAAAATAAATGTATCTCATTTTTCATCCCTTTTTCTGAAATCTTCTTTCTTCTCTCTTCTTCCTTCATTCTTGTTTCTTCTCTCTTCAGTCTTCTTATTTCAATTTTTTCTCTCGTACTCTCCACATTTGATAGATTGTCTGTTTCACTCTATCGCTTATTTCTTTGTTAAATAAAAGATGTCCGATTACTTGGTTTTCATTTTCAATATAAGGCTGTTGGAACCCTGGATCTTTTATTCTGCATGCTTTATAAAATGAACAGTGTAGTAGAAAATGTTTTAGGTCTTCTGTTCCTTCCTTACACAGATCGCATTGTGTCTCTCCTCCCACATGCCTATTTCTATCTTTTAGATTTAAGTTATTTGTCCTACATCTGTAAAATATTATAGATGCCTGTGTGTTGTCATAAATATCTTCCTCGCTCTTAATCTCCTTTTTATAACTCCTATACACTTCTAGGCTACTCTTCTCTGCCAACTCCTCTCGCCATCTTCCCGAATCCCAGTCCAGAACTCTTTTTCTAATGTCGTCTTTCTTAACCCGGGAGCTGCGGGGAGACTCTTAAGAGTTCCCCCGGCGGACTGCGGGAAGACTCTCCTGAGTAAGTAAAATAAAAAATCAACTTTTGACATCGAAAAAAAAAAAAAAAAAATTTATTTTTTTATTTTTTTATTTTTGTTTGGCCCCTGGGCCATGCAAAATCCCAGTCCTCTACCTCCCCTCCTTCCCCACTTTCCTCCTATCCCTCAGTTATCACCTATTTTCCCTATTATTCCCTTATTCTGAGGTATATTTTTGTGCTAACATTAGCGAGTTGCAAGCAGGGTGTTGTCATTGTAATGCCCTCGAAAATGTCCCGCACCCACAATAATACTAACCCGAGTTGACGTCAGGTATAGCGTAAAATAGTCGGAGATGGTAAGTCCAATAAACTCATCACGTGATAACACCACGAGACTATCACCTGGTTCTTAAAAATCGGACTAAGGTTGCTATACTTTTAGTACGTCCGTGGTAGTACAGTGGGTTAGCGCGCGGGCCTGGTGGTGATGGTTGGGTCACTAACCAGGGTTCGAACCCCACCCAAGGCATCGTCAAACCTGTGGGTTTTTAGGGGGGTTAAATTCCCTTCAGAGGTTCGTACCCCGCGCCAGGTACCAGGAAAAGTTGATCCTAAAGGTAGCCTGGGGATATTTCAGGAGACCATGAATTCCCTTCACACCCAGCATTTCATTGGTGGCAGTCACGGAACGTGATCTGGTAGCTACATAGAGCACCCATCACGCGGACCCTAACAATATTGAGATTGCTGAGGTGATACAGCTACGATACCTTACGACCTTAAAATAGGCTAGGGACTAGCCTAGTTAAAGAAGGATGTAATGTAATGCCCTCGAAAATGTCCCGCACCCACAATAATACTAACCCGAGTTGACGTCAGGTATAGCGTAAAATAGTCGTAGATGGTAAGTCCAATAAACTCATCACGTGATAACACCACGAGACTATCACCTGGTTCTTAAAAATCGGACTAAGGTTGCTATACTTTTGTACGTCCGTGGTAGTACAGTGGGTTAGCGCGCGGGCCTGGTGGTGATGGTTGGGTCACTAACCAGGGTTCGAACCCCACCCAAGGCATCTCAAAACCTGTGGGTTTTTAGGGGGGTTAAATTCCCTTCAGAGGTTCATACCCCGCGCCAGGTACCAGGAAAAGTTGATCCTAAAGGTAGCCTGGGGATATTTCAGGAGACCATGAATTCCCTTCACACCCAGCATTTCATTTGCCACCAATGAAATGCTGGGTGTGAAGGGAATTCATGGTCTCCTGAAATATCCCCAGGCTACCTTTAGGATCAACTTTTCCTGGTACCTGGCGCGGGGTACGAACCTCTGAAGGGAATTTAACCCCCCTAAAAACCCACAGGTTTTGAGATGCCTTGGGTGGGGTTCGAACCCTGGTTAGTGACCCAACCATCACCACCAGGCCCGCGCGCTAACCCACTGTACTACCACGGACGTACTAAAAGTATAGCAACCTTAGTCCGATTTTTAAGAACCAGGTGATAGTCTCGTGGTGTTATCACGTGATGAGTTTATTGGACTTACCATCTCCGACTATTTTACGCTATACCTGACGTCAACTCGGGTTAGTATTATTGTGGGTGCGGGACATTTTCGAGGGCATTACATAGGTGGTGATGGTTGGGTCACTAACCAGGGTTCGAACCCCACCCAAGGCATCTCAAAACCTGTGGGTTTTTAGGGGGGTTAAATTCCCTTCAGAGGTTCGTACCCCGCGCCAGGTACCAGGAAAAGTTGATCCTAAAGGTAGCCTGGGGATATTTCAGGAGACCATGAATTCCCTTCACACCCAGCATTTCATTGGTGGCAGTCACGGAACGTGATCTGGTAGCTACATAGAGCACCCATCACGCGGACCCTAACAATATTGAGATTGCTGAGGTAATACAGCTACGATACCTTACGACCTTAAAATAGGCTAGGGACTAGCCTAGTTAAAGAAGGATGTAATGTAATGCCCTCGAAAATGTCCCGCACCCACAATAATACTAACCCGAGTTGACGTCAGGTATAGCGTAAAATAGTCGGAGATGGTAAGTCCAATAAACTCATCACGTGATAACACCACGAGACTATCACCTGGTTCTTAAAAATCGGACTAAGGTTGCTATACTTTTAGTACGTCCGTGGTAGTACAGTGGGTTAGCGCGCGGGCCTGGTGGTGATGGTTGGGTCACTAACCAGGGTTCGAACCCCACCCAAGGCATCTCAAAACCTGTGGGTTTTTAGGGGGGTTAAATTCCCTTCAGAGGTTCGTACCCCGCGCCAGGTACCAGGAAAAGTTGATCCTAAAGGTAGTCTGGGGATATTTCAGGAGACCATGAATTCCCTTCACACCCAGCATTTCATTAATGTAATGCCCTCGAAAATGTCCCGCACCCACAATAATACTAACCCGAGTTGACGTCAGGTATAGCGTAAAATAGTCGGAGATGGTAAGTCCAATAAACTCATCATGTGATAACACCACGAGACTATCACCTGGTTCTTAAAAATCGGACTAAGGTTGCTATACTTTTAGTACGTCCGTGGTAGTACAGTGGGTTAGCGCGCGGGCCTGGTGGTGATGGTTGGGTCACTAACCAGGGTTCGAACCCCACCCAAGGCATCTCAAAACCTGTGGGTTTTTAGGGGGGTTAAATTCCCTTCAGAGGTTCGTACCCTGCGCCAGGTACCAGGAAAAGTTGATCCTAAAGGTAGCCTGGGGATATTTCAGGAGACCATGAATTCCCTTCACACCCGGCATTTCATTGGTGGCAGTCACGGAACGTGATCTGGTAGCTACATAGAGCACCCATCACGCGGACCCTAACAATATTGAGATTGCTGAGGTGATACAGCTACGATACCTTACGACCTTAAAATAGGCTAGGGACTAGCCTAGTTAAAGAAGGATGTAATGTAATGCCCTCGAAAATGTCCCGCACCCACAATAATACTAACCCGAGTTGACGTCAGGTATAGCGTAAAATAGTCGGAGATGGTAAGTCCAATAAACTCATCACGTGATAACACCACGAGACTATCACCTGGTTCTTAAAAATCGGACTAAGGTTGCTATACTTTTAGTACGTCCGTGGTAGTACAGTGGGTTAGCGCGCGGGCCTGGTGGTGATGGTTGGGTCACTAACCAGGGTTCGAATCCCACCCAAGGCATCTCAAAACCTGTGGGTTTTTAGGGGGGTTAAATTCCCTTCAGAGGTTCGTACCCCGCGCCAGGTACCAGGAAAAGTTGATCCTAAAGGTAGCCTGGGGATATTTCAGGAGACCATGAATTCCCTTCACACCCGGCATTTCATTGGTGGCAGCTAGGGAACGTGACCAGGTAGCTACGTGGAGCACCCGTCACGCGAACCCTATACCAACAATATTGAGATTGCTGAGGTAATACAGCTACGATACCTTACGACCTTAAAATAGGCTAGGGACTAGCCTAGTTAAAGAAGGATGTAATGTAATGCCCTCGAAAATGTCCCGCACCCACAATAATACTAACCCGAGTTGACGTCAGGTATAGCGTAAAATAATCGGAGATGGTAAGTCTAATAAACTCATCACGTGATAACACCACGAGACTTTCACCTGGTTCTTAAAAATCGGACTAAGGTTGCTATACTTTTAGTACGTCCGTGGTAGTACAGTGGGTTAGCGCGCGGGCCTGGTGGTGATGGTTGGGTCACTAACCAGGGTTCGAACCCCACCCAAGGCATCTCAAAACCTGTGGGTTTTTAGGGGGGTTAAATTCCCTTCAGAGGTTCGTACCCCGCGCCAGGTACCAGGAAAAGTTGATCCTAAAAGGTAGCCTGGGGATATTTCAGGAGACCATGAATTCCCTTCACACCCAGCATTTCATTGGTGGCAGCTAGGGAACGTGACCAGGTAGCTACGTGGAGCACCCGTCACGCGAACCCTATACCAACAATATTGAGATTGCTGAGGTAATACAGCTACGATACCTTACGACCTTAAAATAGGCTAGGGACTAGCCTAGTTAAAGAAGGATGTAATGTAATGCCCTCGAAAATGTCCCGCACCCACAATAATACTAACCCGAGTTGACGTCAGGTATAGCGTAAAATAGTCGTAGATGGTAAGTCCAATAAACTCATCACGTGATAACACCACAAAACTATCACCTGGTTCTTAAAAATCGGACTAAGGTTGCTATACTTTTAGTACGTCCGTGGTAGTACAGTGGGTTAGCGCGCGGGCCTGGTGGTGATGGTTGGGTCACTAACCAGGGTTCGAACCCCACCCAAGGCATCTCAAAACCTGTGGGTTTTTAGGGGGGTTAAATTCCCTTCAGAGGTTCGTACCCCGCGCCAGGTACCAGGAAAAGTTGATCCTAAAGGTAGCCTGGGGATATTTCAGGAGACCATGAATTCCCTTCACACCCAGCATTTCATTAATGAAATGCTGGGTGTGAAGGGAATTCATGGTCTCCTGAAATATCCCCAGGCTACCTTTTAGGATCAACTTTTCCTGGTACCTGGCGCGGGGTACGAACCTCTGAAGGGAATTTAACCCCCCTAAAAACCCACAGGTTTTGAGATGCCTTGGGTGGGGTTCGAACCCTGGTTAGTGACCCAACCATCACCACCAGGCCCGCGCGCTAACCCACTGTACTACCACGGACGTACTAAAAGTATAGCAACCTTAGTCCGATTTTTAAGAACCAGGTGATAGTCTCGTGGTGTTATCACGTGATGAGTTTATTGGACTTACCATCTACGACTATTTTACGCTATACCTGACGTCAACTCGGGTTAGTATTATTGTGGGTGCGGGACATTTTCGAGGGCATTACATTACATCCTTCTTTAACTAGGCTAGTCCCTAGCCTATTTTAAGGTCGTAAGGTATCGTAGCTGTATTACCTCAGCAATCTCAATATTGTTGGTATAGGGTTCGCGTGACGGGTGCTCCACGTAGCTACCTGGTCACGTTCCCTAGCTGCCACCAATGAAATGCTGGGTGTGAAGGGAATTCATGGTCTCCTGAAATATCCCCAGGCTACCTTTTAGGATCAACTTTTCCTGGTACCTGGCGCGGGGTACGAACCTCTGAAGGGAATTTAACCCCCCTAAAAACCCACAGGTTTTGAGATGCCTTGGGTGGGGTTCGAACCCTGGTTAGTGACCCAACCATCACCACCAGGCCCGCGCGCTAACCCACTGTACTACCACGGACGTACTAAAAGTATAGCAACCTTAGTCCGATTTTTAAGAACCAGGTGATAGTCTCGTGGTGTTATCACGTGATGAGTTTATTGGACTTACCATCTCCGAAGCTGCCACCAATGAAATGCTGGGTGTGAAGGGAATTCATGGTCTCCTGAAATATCCCCAGGCTACCTTTAGGATCAACTTTTCCTGGTACCTGGCGCGGGGTACGAACCTCTGAAGGGAATTTAACCCCCCTAAAAACCCACAGGTTTTGAGATGCCTTGGGTGGGATTCGAACCCTGGTTAGTGACCCAACCATCACCACCAGGCCCGCGCGCTAACCCACTGTACTACCACGGACGTACTAAAAGTATAGCAACCTTAGTCCGATTTTTAAGAACCAGGTGATAGTCTCGTGGTGTTATCACGTGATGAGTTTATTGGACTTACCATCTCCGACTATTTTACGCTATACCTGACGTCAACTCGGGTTAGTATTATTGTGGGTGCGGGACATTTTCGAGGGCATTACATTGGTGTAATGCCCTCGAAAATGTCCCGCACCCACAATAATACTAACCCGAGTTGACGTCAGGTATAGCGTAAAATAGTCGTAGATGGCAAGTCCAATAGACTCATCTCGAGAGACTATCACCGTGGTTCGAAAATAGTCGTAGATACTTTTAGTACGTCCGTGGTAGTACAGTGGGTTAGCGCGCGGGCCTGGTGGTGATGGTTGGGTCACTAACCAGGGTTCGAACCCCACCCAAGGCATCTCAAAACCTGTGGTTAGTGACCCAACCATCACCACCAGGCCCGCGCGCTAACCCACTGTACTACCACGGACGTACTAAAAGTATCTACGACTATTTTCGAACCACGGTGATAGTCTCTCGAGATGAGTTTATTGGACTTGCCATCTACGACTATTTTACGCTATACCTGACGTCAACTCGGGTTAGTATTATTGTGGGTGCGGGACATTTTCGAGGGCATTACACCACATTCCTTTTTAGTTAGGCTAGTCCCTAGCCTCGTAAGGTCGTAGGGTATCGTAGCCTTTTTTTACCTTAGCCATCTCAATTCTTGGTATAGGGTTCGCGTGACGGGTGCTCCACGTAGCTACCTGGTCACGTTCCCTAGCTGCCACCAATGAAATGCTATGTTTTTCCAGGTTAAATAGGAATGGGAATTTATCCCCAGGCTACCTTTAGGATCAACTTTTCCTGGTACCTGGCGCGGGGTACGAACCTCTTAAGGGAATTTAACCCCCCTAAAAACCCACAGGTTTTGAGATGCCTTGGGTGGGGTTCGAACCCTGGTTAGTGACCCAACCATCACCACCAGGCCCGCGCGCTAACCCACTGTACTACCACGGACGTACAAAAGTATAGCAACCTTAGTCCGATTTTTAAGAACCAGGTGATAGTCTCGTGGTGTTATCACGTGATGAGTTTATTGGACTTACCATCTACGACTATTTTACGCTATACCTGACGTCAACTCGGGTTAGTATTATTGTGGGTGCGGGACATTTTCGAGGGCATTACAGTCATCACTGATGGCAATCGAGTGCAAGAGAGAGAGAGAGAGTATCGATCGACTGTGTCGCAGTGGCCTTGGGGAAAATTGGCGGGAAGGTAGCTTGCCTCACCCATACATTATACAACTCGCGGGCTATATCTCCGATTTTGACCATCCAAACGCTGTTTTCACTCGTTTTATTGTTGTTTCAGGTTAATACCTTTATAATCAACCCATAATAGGCGCATATGGATAATTATTAATGCTATTAATGGTACAATGAATATTTTAGTGACGGAAACACCTCAAATACGTCAGCACAGGGGAGGTTTTCAATTACCCCCGTGCGCACTTCAGAGGTTAATATTTGCTAAATTTGTTTCTCCTAACTTCAAATTCCCTACATACTTTCGAATTTCTGCAGTCCAGGGATCTTTACTATTTCTAAGTTTTTCCTCTGTGATTCTTCTTAGCAAGTCATTACTTTCCTCTCCTACTAAATATTTAAGATATTTTATGTTACCTTCCATAATTCTTGCCTCCATTGATGAGGCTCCTATTTCACCCCTTAACCTAACAAGTGCGCATGGGGGAAATTGATAACGTCCCCCTGTGCTGACGTATTTGAGGTGTTTCCGTCACTAAAATATTCATTGTACCATTAATAGCATTAATAATTATCCATATGCGCCTATTATGGGTTGATTATAAAGGTATTAACCTGAAACAACAATAAAACGAGTGAAAACAGCGTTTGGATGGTCAAAATCGGAGATATAGCCCGCGAGTTGTATAATGTATTGGTGAGGCAAACTGCTTTCCCGCCAATTTCCCCCAAGGCCACTGAGACACAGTCGATCGATACTCTCTCTCTCTCTCTCTTGCACTCGCTTGCCATCAGTGATGACAACACCCTGCTTGCAACTCGCTAATGTTAGCACGAAAATATACCTCAGAATAAGGGAATAATAGGGAAAATAGGTGATAACTGAAGGAGAGGAGGAAAGTGGGGAAGGAGGGGAGGTAGAGGACTGAGATTTTGCATGGCCCAGGGGCCAAAAAAAAATAAAAAAAATAAAAATAAATTTTTTTTTTTTTTTTTTATGTCAAAAGTTGATTTTTTATTTTACTTACTCTCAAGAGTCTTCCCGCAGTCCGCCGGGGGAACTCTTAAGAGTCTCCCCGCAGCTCCCGGGTTAAGGTTACCTTTTGGGCATATCTGGGTGCCCCTAATATGTGTCTAAAAACCCTATTCTCTATATTTTGTAATTTATTTATTTCTGTTTTTGAAAAACCTATAACATTCGAGCCATACAGGACTGCTGGTATCACAATACTTTTCCAATATGTTTTTCCAATAAGTATCTTATTACAACTTTGTGATATTACCGGGTATGTAAGGTTAGCCATTCTATTTGCTTTATCCAAAGCTTCTATTTTCTGGGTTTTAAAACATTTTTTATTATCATTAATTTGTATTCCTAGATATTTAATTTGTTTTACCACTTCTATTTCTCGTATGTTGTTTGGTTTGTTTTTCATATTAAATATTAGGATTTTACTTTTGTCTTTATTTATACTTAAGCCACACTCTCCCCCTATCTCTATTAATTTATCTATTACTCTTTCTGCTTCCTGGATTGTATGAGCCAAGAGTAGCCCGTCATCGGCATAAAACAATGAATTTATTTTGAAACACTCATCTACAAACCCTCTTTTATTTTCTAACTGTTTAATTATCTCATAAGTTATTAATTTAAATAATTCGCGGGCCCTAGTTTCACGTACACAGCGACAAAAGGGAGGCGCCATTGTAAAGGCATAGCTTCCCGACCAACTATGAAGATCAGGGAAATTGCTGGGTAAAAGACGTAATATAATGATAATAAACTAAATTAACGACATTAGCCTAACCTAACTACCTAACCTAACCTAGTATTATGTAATAGCTATGGTGCCGCATATGGGGAGATTTTTTTTTTTTTTTTAACAGTAGGTATAATTCCTTATAATGCATTTCCGCCGCTTTGGACATATATAGGAATTAAGTATGGTATATGACAACTCTAAAGTAGCCATAGAAATTTATGAGTATGCTGTGAAAGCGAAACTAGAATTAAACCCTCATGTTCTTCTGCATTGCCCACGATTTCACTCAATGAGAACAATCCTTAACCCGGGAGCTGCAGGGAGACTCTTAAGAGTTCCCCCGGCGGACTGCGGGAAGACTCTCGTGAGTAAGTAAAATAAAAAATCAACTTTTGACATCGAAAAACAAATTTATTTTTTATTTTTATTTTTTTATTTTTTTATTTTTTTTTGGCCCCTGGGCCATGCAAAATCTCAGTCCTCTACCTCCCCTCCTTCCCCACTTTCCTCCTATCCTTCAGTTATCACCTATTTTCCCTATTATTCCCTTATTCTGAGTTATATTTTCGTGCTAACATTAGCGAGTTGCAAGCAGGGTGTTGTCATCACTGATGGCAATCGAGTGCAAGAGAGAGAGAGAGAATATCGATCGACTGTGTCTCAGTGGCCTTGGGGGAAATTGGCGGGAAGGTAGCTTGCCTCACCCATACATTATACAACTCGCGGGCTATATCTCCGATTTTGACCATCCAAACGCTGTTTTCACTCGTTTTATTGTTGTTTCAGGTTAATACCTTTATAATCAACCCATAATAGGCGCATATGGATAATTATTAATGCTATTAACCCTCCAACCCCGGCTAGGGAATATCGTAACTGTACTCTGTGTCCGGGGGTTTTCAGGAATTTTGGTCCAAGTTGATTCACATGTTACTCCTGAAATACATTACACAAAGTTATAAAAAAAACAGAAAAATGTTGCACAAACCTTCATGTGTAGAATGCCGTTGAGTAGAGGTCTCTAGCCCAAGTGATTGCATAATGGTGAGCGCGGGAAGTGGAGTGATTTTTATGCGTGAAAATCATCCCGCGTTCGGATGCGTCGCCTTTGCCCAGGCCCCGGCTCGTCGCGCCAAACTTTTTACCTCCCGGAGGCGATTTTATGTATTGATAGTGATGTTATTATAGTTATTTGGAGTCCAATTATATAAAATATGTGTATTAGGCTATCACTGTCACTAATATTTCCCATTTTCACTCGATACCGTAGTTTTTATGAGTAATTGAGGTAGGTTATTGTTATATTAGGCACTGATTATTCGTTATCACAGGTGTTTATTATACTTTGGCCATCTAATATTAGTTCGTGTGTCACTTTCACTTTGGTAAATATGCTTGAGAGAGTGTCACTTTCACTGATAATGCTCATTTTCACTTAATACGGTACATTTTATTAGTAATTGAGGTAGGTTATTGTTATATTAGGCACTGATTATTCGTTATCACAGGTGTTTATTATACTTTGGCCATCTAATATTAGTTCGTGTGTCACTTTCACTTTGGTAAATATGCTTGAGAGAGTGTCACTTTCACTGATAATGCTCATTTTCACTTGATACGGTACATTTTATTAGTAATTGAGGTAGGTTATTGTTATATTAGGCACTGATTATTCGTTATCACAGGTGTTTATTATACTTTGGCCATCTAATATTATGTCATGTGTCACTTTCACTTAGTTATATGCTTTGTAAACGTTTTATATACAATTTATTGTGTCTTTTTTCACTTATTTATATATGTTTTCATAATACATGACTTTTTTATCACAATACACCTGTACATTGTTTTATTTCCACTTGTTGCCTATATACATACATATTGTCAGTCTTTGGTACTTTCACTATGATTATTAGTTAGTACTCCTGCTTGCTGTGGTATTCAGCAAAGCACGGTATAGCACATAGTGACAGCCGGCACTCCACACACTGCATGGTGGTCTTTTTCTGCTTCCTCGGCCTCACCTGGCTGTTCCAGCAGACATGGCACCGCCTTCTGCTAATGGTGACTCCATCTCGTTCCAGAGGCAGGTAACCGAGCTTGTGCACATTTACAAACTGTGCACACTGCATGCGGTCCTGAACGGGGCGCCCAGGTTGTGCCACTGCCCTCTGTGGCATAGCATACCTGTCCAGGAGCTCCACCAACACCTGTTTTTGGAACCTCCGCAGGCTACTGAACTTCCTGGGTGTGCGCGGATTCCGAAGCCTGTAGATATTATAGGCATTCAGCATTGACATGTCCACCATGTGCAGAAAGAACTTTTTGTACCATCTGCACGAGGTACGCAGACAGTCGATGAAGCCTATCTGCATGTCGGACTTGTCCACCAGCCTCATATTTATGTTGTAGTCAATTACAGCATCGGGCTTGGTCACCCTGACTTGGGTGCGGCGATCCACCTTGCCAGTCTCAACCATTTCCCCCTTGTGGACGGTGCTCAGGAGGTTGACCTTCCGCTGGTCGTGCCAGTGGATAGCCAGAATGGGTCCCGACTTCTTCTTGAAGACATCGCCTTTCTTTGTTTTAGGAGGGAAACTTGGCATGCCCTTCCTTTTTGCTCTAACTGTGCCTACAGTCCCCGTCTGGCGCTCATGGAGGTACTTTGAGAGAGTGGGGGACGTGTAGTAGTTGTCCGTGTAGAGGACGTGATTCTTTTGGAAGTACCGGTTCATCATGGCTTGAACCACTGCTCCGCCCAAGCCAATGAGGGGGTCTATTGCCACGTCCCCTTCCTTCCCGCTGTAGACCAGGAAGTCCAGGACATAGCCAGTTTGGCAATCGCACAGCACAAAGAACTTTATACCAAAGCGATGTCTCTTTGAGGGGATGTACTGCCTGAAGCTCAGCTTTCCCCGGAACAGCACAAGAGACTCGTCAATACAGACGTTGCAGAAGGGCATGAAGTAGGACGTGAAACGTTCTCTCATCATCTCGTACAACGTCCTAATCTTCCACAGTTTGTCAGGGAGATGCATGTCGGTGTTGGTGACAAGATGGAGCGCTCCGAGGATGTCGAGGTACCGGTCCCGAGAGATGTATTTCCCGAAGGCAGGGGTGGATATTAGATCTTTGGTGATCCAATAGTCAGCCAACCTGTGCTTCTTCACATGAGGCATTAGCATGGTGATTGCCAGGAACACCATGAACTCGGGATGAGTCACTGGGGTCCACCGCTTCATGTGGCCCTTGGTCACCTTGCCAAAAAAGTTAACCTGGACTTAGTAGTGCTTATTTGTCTCTTTTATGACAAAGTCAGTAACCTCCTTATCAAAAAATGCCTCAAAAAGCTCATGTGGTCGAGCATTGGGGCCTGCAGGAAAACTTGGGGTAACTCCTGGAGCATCCTGTACCTCATCAAAAGGGGTTACATCAGGGTCAAACCTGGACTTAGTAGTGCTTATTTGTCTCTTTTATGACAAAGTCAGTAACCTCCTTATCAAAAAATGCCTCAAAAAGCTCATGTGGTCGAGCATTGGGGCCTGCAGGAAAACTTGGGGTAACTCCTGGAGCATCCTGTACCTCATCAAAAGGGGTTACATCACAGGGTCAATGACTTCATCAGCAGCCACATCCTGCCAGTTGAAAATATAAAATCCGTCCTTCTGGCGACGCTGACGAGGAGCTACAGCGGGGGCAGCACGCCCACGAACTTTGGCGGCGGCGAACCCTAGGGCGGCCAGGAGCGCGACGGCGCCCAGGCCCAGCCCGGCGGCCAGCCAGGCGGCCAGGGCGGCCAGGAACACGACGGCCCTGGGCAAAGCGTCTGGGTTGAGGGTCGTCGATGTCCATAAATTCGTCATCGTCGTTGTCGTCAGAGCCGTCATCTTGCCCTGACGGTGGACCCAGGTAATCATGGCCAGAGTCGTCTGTGAGGTGCCCTTCATCTTCAGAGCCCCCCTCATAATCTCGCGGGGAACGGGACCTACACACCTCGCGGCGTGTAGGTCGGCGAGGTGGGGAAGGAGTGGGAGGTGAGGCTCTGTCATCTTCATGCAGAGGTTCGGGGCTCCTTGGCCTACGACGAGTCGTAGACAGCACTGGTTCAGTGTCTGTAGGTGCAAGTATGGATGCGAGGTCGAAAACATCATGAGGAACCTCTGTTGTAGGCTGGAGAGGTGGGGTGGACCCTGGGGAAACTTGCGGGGGCGTATGGCTGGGAGCGGCAGGGGTGGAAGCCGCAGGGGTGGAAGCCGCGGGAGCCTCGAACAAAGAGCGCCTACTTGTAGCTCCTTTTTTAACATATTTTCTTTCTTTTCCCTTTTCTTTAGTAGTATGTCTCCTCTCGGGGGAAATAGGGGGTAAATAGGCCGAAAGTGGGGGTTCCTCAACCCTAGGCAGTGCTGGTGGTGGTGGGGAAGAATGGCGGGAGCCTGGGGCAACTTGGGTGGCGGGGGTAGATAAGGAAGACAATGGCGGGTCAACCTCGGCCTCACGCGCAGCCTCACTGGCACCCTCACGCACTGCTCCCTCACCAAGTTTTAGGGCCTCTTTCCTGGCTGCCGCGGCCGCCTTCTTGAGAACTTGCTTCTTATAGAAACGTATCTTGAATGGGGATTTAGCTGGCGAAGGGCTAGGTGTCGTGTCACTCAACCTAAACTTGGCAGTCGACCTAGTGCTGTCCCATTCGCTCACTCTCACTACACTCTCATCACCTTGCACAACTATATCACGTTCAGTACTATCATCACTTTCATCGTCATGCTCAAATCCAATAAAAAGCGCGTCTCTTTCATGGATTTCGTCTAGATCGTCAAAATCTTCACTATAGTGAGACTGATAAGACTCGGAGCTATCACTGGCCAAGTCATCAACACTATTTTTGCCTTCACCACGTTCATAACTCCTCAAAGCTATTTCAATACCTCCGGGAGTCAACGCATCTTGTACGTGCCTTTGCGTTAGGGCGCGACGAACATGAGCAGGCGTCGAAGGGAGCGTAGAATCGGACACAAGGGAATCACTTTTTGGGCTAGTATCCATGTTGGCGGCAGGGTAGAGACTGGCGTACATGCTGTCTGGTGGCGTCGCCTAGCGACGCCTGGTGACCACGGAGCGAAATTTTTACGCGCGCCATTCGAAAGCACACACGCAAGCAATGGTACAGTGTTGTACCACCCGGGTTCCTCGGGCCAAACCAAAATGGTATACACGTGTACCACCCGGGGTCGAAGGGTTAATGGTACAATGAATATTTTAGTGACGGAAACACCTCAAATACGTCAGCACAGGGGGACGTTTTCAATTACCCCCGTGCGCACTTCAGAGGTTAAAGACACCTTAAACAGGATGAATATTAATAACATAACCATCTCCGTTCTACTAGGAGCAATAGACGTGACCAAAGGCAGAGAGTGATACAATGCACAATTAATTTCCTTAAAAAGTCGGAGAGAATTCCACGACTTTAACCCGGCAAGCGCGATAGGCCTCACGGAAGGCTTCCTATAGGGAACGCGATAGGCGTCACGGAAGCAAGACCATAAAAAAAGCTTAACAAAAAAAAAAAGGGCCTATCAAAACAAAAGAATTTGTCTCTAGGTGAGATAATTCCCCTCCAGTACTCATCCATGTAAATCTCACCCACCCCCCTCCCCTCCTTCCCCACCTTATTCCCCCCTCCCTCCCCTCCTCAATTATCACCTATTTTCCCTCTTATTATCATCATTTATCGGTTATTTTTCTCTCCCGCGATAATGTAGCACAAGTGGGTTGCAGAAAAGATCGATATGTAACACCCAGACACCAGCCCACATCGCCCCGCTCGTCTCAGTTACCTCACAGACAGCGAGAGAGGAGGGTTGACTGTAGCTCTCTCTCGCCTGACATTACGACCGGGTGGCCAATATCTTCGTTTTTCACCACCCAAATGCTTTTCCCACTTATTTTAGCACTCTTGAAGGTTCATATATACATCATATATGTAAAATAAAAGCATACCGAAAACAAATAATGGTCTATATTGTAAATATAACGAATTCTGTCAGAATCCAAGGCTAGAAATGCACAAATAACTACCCTAGCCCCTAGGTCTATTTAGCGCTTACCGGGTTAAAGGCAGTCCTGACAAATCTGTCCTCGCCAGGGTTTATTAGTGACGCTCAGTTGCTACCTTCCCTCCAACACATCAACAACAACAACAACAGACCGCGGCCCTTCAACCCATAGTAGGCGGAAGACCCTCAACGAAAAACGCGCATGGCCTCCAATAACGCTTGTGCAACTATCAGGAAAGAGATACTCCGTGTGACCAGAAGAAGAAGAAGACTGTGATTGTGTATTGCGCCCTCTCTGCCTTTATCTTGCCATATTACCCCAATAGTGACTGAAAATACCCCCACACTTCTTACCCGCTGCCCTCAACACATAGGGACAGTGGACAGGAAGCGATTCTCCAATTCTTCATCACCATGGAAGAGCCTGAAGAAGATGGAATGAGGCAGAGGCACCCGCCGCCAGAACACGCAGCCATGGACATCACAACAACCGCCGACGCTACTCCTCAAAAGAGAAGCCTTGCCTCAGACAATGACGAAGATTCAGTGAATGGTTCAGGAAACCATAAAAAAACGAACAGAGCCTCCTCACCAAATCTACACTTCAATGCCCCCCCAAATAGGCCTAGTGACACTGACAACGTGATAACCTACATTGTTCGAACAGCTGACAACTCCATTGCCTTCAACAATCCACACACCTTAACTAGAGCACTAAAAGATGTATATTTTGGCAAGTATATTCTACAGGCACAGGGAAGTCCTCACTTAATTGGTAAGGGATCTGCTTTCTGTTTCTCTATATTAGCCAAAGATATAGATAACCTTGCTGATTCACCGATTGAATCCATGACACAACTAGGCAGTTGGCAAGTAAAATGTCGGAAGGCCCGCTCCCCAGCCGACGCAGCAGAACATGGCATCACTTTCGGTAAGATTAGCCCTGTTTCTGAAGATTTGTCAGAAGAAGACATCTATAAATCACTAAAAACTCTAGGCACACACCCAGCTAGGCTACTTGAGGTCTTGAGGATCCCTCCTAGGTATAAGAATGGTGAAAAATCAAAATCCGATGCAGTAAGGCTATGCTTCGAAGGCGAGCTCCCGCCCCGAGTAGCAATAGATATGACGAGCTACCAGGTATCCCAATACACATTCCCCATTCTGCGCTGTTACAACTGCCACCGATTCGGACACAGTGCTATATCATGCAGGAACAAGGTAAGATGCTCAATGTGCAGTGGATTCCATTCCCTAACATCAGGTTCTGACCAGCTAAGATGCCAAAATAATCCCCATTGCTATTTCTGTGGTGGCACACATAGAGTAGTCTCCTTCAAGTGCCCAATCTATATCAAAGCTTCAGAAATTCATAACAAAGCTCAGGCAGACCTCTCAGCACTAAAAGATGTAAACCGACAATTACGTGAGCTTAACCCTATCAATGCCAAGTCTACACCACCCAATACACAAATTACAACAGATCCCAAGCCCACTAGAGCCGTCAGAGACGACCTAAGCTATGCTAAACTTTCAAACCCCTTTTCAGTCCTAGAAGACGAAGTCCCCGACCAGGATGACATTGAACTGGAAGAAGACGAACACGAGGTCACCATAAATCCGACTAATCATGGTAAAATCCTGATCCACAAGGCACCAATTCCCAGATCCCAACGCCAAAATGGCCCCAAAACTCAACGCTGTACCACAGCCCACCAACTTGACTTCGACGACATCACTCCATGCTCCAACACCGGAACACAGTCCCCCAACATCACAACACCCAATGTAACCGCTAATCCAAAATGCCAGACTTATCAACACCAACGTCAACCTCAAACCCAATCTGAACAAACCACAAAATCACAATTAAACACACACACACCGCACCAAGATGAAACCTACGCAGCTTCAGCCGACTCAGCTTCCCACACGAGTACCGGTACACAACTTCTACATCTCCTACTTCAAGCAATACAGCTATACCTCAAAGGAACAACCTTCCCAGACATAATCTCTCGGCTTTGGCCATATGCAGTCGCTATAATACTCCCTCAATAATGGACCCGTCCTCCCCACCCTTAAAGTTCATGCTATGGAATGCCAGAAGCATCTTTAATAAGACTCACGACTTTAAAACAACGGTAGATAGGGACATGCCAACTATAATAGGCCTATGCGAAACTTGGTTGAATCCATCCACCAACATAGTAATGCCAGGGTACACAATCTTCAGAGAAGACAGACTACAAGGCCTGAGAGGAGGAGGCTTGGCCATAATGGTACGTGAGAATATATCCTGCCGTATACTTGAACTCACCCCTTACAACAACAACAATAACGTAATAGAATCAATGGCCGTTCAGATAGCTCTCTCGGGAAAGTGGTGCTCCATCCTCCTCTGTTACAACCCCTGCAAAGATTTCACCATAACAGAAATCAACCATCTCTTTCAACAAGTCCCACCCCCATGCATGATTCTAGGAGACTTCAATGCACGACACAAACTTTGGGACCCATACGCTCCACCAGGCTCCCTAAATCCTTCAGGAAAAGTGTTATTTCAGGTGCTTCTAGAATCTGTGAATTTAAATCTCCTAACACCACCCGCCTTGGGCACACGCATAGATCCACATACAGGCCGCTCATCCACAATAGACCTCTGCATCGGCTCCCACATATTCAATGACGTTGATATAAAACTAGGCCCATACATGGCAAGTGACCATCTCCCCATCTATATCACATCGACTTCACAAAAAATAACCTCGGACAACATCACTCGTCCCCACTGGAAAATAACAGACAAAGGATGGCAAAACTTCCAAACCACCCTTAGACAAACAACACCAGTAAAGAATCAATCCCTAGAAGTACTAACGACATCCTTCACCCAGACACTTACCAAAGCAGCCACATCAGCCTTCAAACTATACCACTCAAAGAAAGGGGCAAAGCCAAGAGTTCCTTGGTGGACCACAGAATGTGCTGAGGCTATAAATAGCAGACGTAAAGCCTGGTACACATGGCGGAGACAACCCACCATACATAACTGTTATAAATATAAACAGCTAAATTGTATCGCAACACGCATTATTCTCAAAGCAAAAAGAAAGGCCTGGGCAAGCTTCTGCAGTACCTTATCTTTCAACACTTCATCTACTCGAACTTGGAACTTCCTAAAAAGTATGAAAGGAAGAAATAAACATTGTCCCCTCCCCCTGAGCCAAAACGGGGTCGCATTAATGACTGACACAGCCAAAGCAAATTTTCTAGCCTCCTTCTACAAAGACCAATACAGCATCCCAGCTCCACTAATCAATCAAGATCTCCTGACTCGTCATATAAACACAGCTCTATCATCACCCTCGACACATGGCATTGACAACCCAATCACCAAACCCGAACTTCAGTACGCGATATCATCTCTCCCCGCCAAAAAAGCTATGGGAGCTGACTTAGTTGCCAATGAATTCCTCTCGCACCTTACACTCCATTGGCAAGATCACCTTATAACCTTATTCAACAAAAGCTGGCAGACCGGAACATTTCCCAACGCATGGAAGCAATCTGTAATTCTCCCATTCCCAAAACCAGGCAAAGACCCCTCCAACCCTGCTTCACTACGCCCAATAGTCCTACTATCGTGCATAGGAAAATTACTGGAGAAAATAATTGCCCGACGACTCAGCTGGTGGTTTGAAACCCATCACAAACTGTCACCAGAACAAAGTGGATTCAGACCAGGCAGAGGCACAGTTGATATCCTCCTCAATTTAGAACAACGAATCCAAGAAACCTACAACAACAACAAAATAATGCTGATACTATTCCTTGACTTAAAAAGCGCCTTCGATTCAGCCTCCCACAAAGGCATATTATATAAACTATCAAAGATGGGCATTGAAGGACTTCCCTTAAAATGGTTTCACAGCTTCTTAGAACACCGAACATTTAAAGTAGCAATAGGAGGCACGCTATCTCAAGAACACCCCCATCACAGAGGACTACCTCAAGGCTCAGGCATCAGTCCACCCCTATTCAATGCTCTATTGTCAGACATACCCAAAACACCTCACAACACCCACCTGATATACGCCGATGACGTAGCCATTATATGTGAAGCCACAACCCTACACGAAGCAGAACACCACCTACAGGAAGCCACAGACCTGATAGCAGAATGGTCGACAGAATGGGGACTTCAGATCAACAAGCAGAAAAGCGCCCTAATGTGCTTCACCCGCAAAAGACTTCCAAGATTACCTAACATAATCATCGAAAACACCCCAATTCAACTAGTGAGAGAACATACCTTCCTCGGCTTGAAACTAGATGGCCCTTCCCTGACGTGGAACAAACACATTGATTACCTCCGCACATCCTGTACAAAACGTCTAAACATCATGAAGTACCTGGCCGGGGCAAGATGGGGAGCCAGTAGAGAAATGCTATTAAAATTCTATACAGTATATATCCAGAGCAAAGTACAATATGGCAGCCCCGTATACGGTTCAGCCGCTCCAACACACCTAGACAAGCTCAACACAATCCAAAACTCAGCCCTTCGAATAGCGCTGGGAGCATTCTGTTCATCGCCAATAGTCTCCCTCCAGGCCGAAGCAGGTTTACTGCCACTTAATCGTACCAGACAATTGACAGACAGCAAATGGCTATTGAAAGCTTCCCAGCTACCAGAAAACCATCCCCTACAATTGTCCGTCACCAGAGAATTGACAAACAGACCCATAAACAGGCAAGGATATCGAACATCCTTCATCTCTCGCTCCGCTCACACTTTACAAAGACTGACAGGCACCACAATCCATTCAGCACCCACAGCACCAGTTCCACCAGTCCCCCCGTGGATAACCCTAACCAACATGATCTTCACAACTCTACATCCGTCCTTCAAAAAATCACAGGACTCAGCCAAAGCCAAACACCTATTCAACGAACTACACCACACTAAATTCACAAACCACTCCCCAATCTTTACAGACGGCTCATACATCCCATCCCCCCCATCAGCTGCAGCAGCCGTCTATTATGAAGAGATAAGCATCTGCCAGTCATGGAAACTCGCTGCCACCCACTCTAACATCACCTCAGAACTTTTTGCAATCCAAAAAGCACTCCAGTTTTGCCAATCACATCTCCCACTACAGAATATAGTAATATACACAGATTCCCAATCTTCACTCCATCTACTCCTCTCGCCCAATCCCGAATCGCATAGAAACATAGTCCACACCATACAACATATCCTCATCACGACACTTAACTCGCCCAGAAATATCAAACTACAATGGATCCCCTCACATGTTGGCATTAAGGGTAACGCAATCGCAGACGAGGCAGCCAAATTAGGACACCAGCTAACTTCCATCGAGCCTCTACCCCATGACATCCACACACTATCAGCAGTGAGCAGAACAAGGGCAAGACAAGAATGGGACACAGAGCTTTCAAACCTCCTCCCTGAAAAGCACTTAGGCCTCTTCAGAACCGACTCATCACCCCATCCATGGACACGATCCCAAACTAGGAACATCGATGTCGTAATTACGCGCCTCAGAATCGGTCATTCCGGGTTGAACAAACATCTACACAGATTGAAATTGGCCCCGGATCCACACTGCCCTTGGTGCAGAAACACCGAAGACACCATCGCTCATTTTCTTCTGCATTGCCCAAGATTTCACTCCATGAGAACAATCCTTAAAGACACCTTAAACAGGATGAATATTAATAACATAACCATCCCCGTACTACTAGGAGCAATAGACGTGACCCCAGAGAAAAGGCAGAGAGTGTTACAATGCACAATTAATTTCCTTAAAAAGTCGGGGAGAATTCCACGACTCTAAAGGCAGTCCTGACAAAACTGTCCTCGCTAGGGTTTATTAGTGACGTCCAGTTGCTACCTTCCCTCCAACACATCAACAACAACAACATAGTAGGCTATAAAGAAAACAAATAAGGTTAGGAGCTAGCCTAATAATAATAATAGGCCTAGGCCTAATCATTCTGATAATCTTCAAGGACACTACATCCGCCTTATTAGAAACAATTTATTACGGAAAATAGGCACCAACAGATTCGCCATATTTTTCTCCATAGGCCTAGGCCTAGTCCTAGTCCGCATGGAGGATTTTCTAGTATAACTAAATAAGTTGGTCACCAATTATTTTGCAATATTTGAAAACAAAAATGGATTTTATATGCTCTAAACATAGGCCTAATATGAAAATGTGTTTTAGGCCTAAGCCTCGGCAAAACCTAACCTAATAAAAATATATGGTAAAATGGAATTTTGTCGTAATATGGTTGTCAATACCTTCCTATAGACGGCACCGATTCGTACACGTGCCATTTTCACCTGTCTCCCGAGAGTCCCGAGGTCTGTCCACCAGCTTTTAAGAACATAAGAACATGGGAGTCTGCAGAAAGCCGATTGGCCTAAGCAAGGCAGATCCCTGTCTCACACAACCCCAATTACAAAGCCCAATTATAGGCTCAACACTCTAATACCCTGAGGATCATCTTACCAAAACGGTTAGATATACAGGAGGCGCTACAATATAGGCCTAGGTAGCAAAATTCTAATGGTAGTTTTGGGTTCCTATCATCATATGCTTCATTTCTATATACTTTTTATCCCCGGGAAAAAAAAAAAAAAATCATGGGATTTTTCATTTAGCCTAGCCTATTTTCTTGGGATTTTTTGTTTTGGTCATTAACCTAACCTAACCTAATAGCCCCCAAATACATTTAGGTTAGGTTAGGTTAATAAAAAAAAAAAAAAAAAAAAAATCCAAGAAAAAACTAAAAAACCCAAGTTTTTTTTTTCCCGGGGATAAAAAGTATATAGAAATGAAGCATATGATGATAGGAACCCAAAACTACCATTAGAATTTTGCTACCTATATTGTAGCGCCTCCTGTATATTGACCCAGCTTTTTAGTCAACACTATATCCACCTGCCCATCTCTGTCGAAACTACAGGTGTTCATTTCCACAGCACGCATCACGTCACGATATACTAGGTCTCGGAAAAAAGATTCGTAGTTGCGGTAGTATTTACAGAGGTATCTGGACACTTCGAGCGAAGGCGCATTTACGTTAGGCTAGGTTAGGTTAAGTTAAGTTAAGTTAGGTTAGATTGTGCATCCGCTCGATCAGGAATTCGCTCGAAGTGACTCGCATTCTTTACAGATACGGCCGAATACCGGTAGCTACTAAATGGGCGGCGGCCCAACCGCCATGTTATATCCCACCGTTCCCACGTAGGCCAACTAGGTACTACGGACACATTGTAGGTAATACAGTAACAGTAGGCGTTAGGTGTGGATTAGGCTTGTATCCAATGTACTAGGTCTATGTTACTGGATATTTATGATTTAAATAAGTGCTACGTTTTGGATAAATCTGGTTATATGGCTTTGCAATTAGGGAAATAATGAGCCGATTTCCGACATCTAGTTAGTCTTTTTCGATTCTCAAAATCCGATCCAAGTTTTGCCAAAACTTGGCTCGGGTTTTCCAAAATTCGGGTTTTATGGCTTTGCAATTTCTAAATGAGGTTACTGTAATTTTGTTATCTACAAACTCAAAATCCGAGCCAGCTTTGGCCAAAACTTGGCTCGGGTTTTCGAAATATTGGGTTTTAGGCCTTTGAAATACCTTAAAACCCGAGCCAAGTTTTGCTAGAATACGTTTTTATCGCCGTTTTACGCATTTAACCCCTCATTTTCCCTGTACTTCATAGCCCTCCCCATTATCGGGCGGCGTGTCTTAACCCTCCAGCCCCGGCTATGTATTATATATATGTTCCTCGAAATCCGGGTGTTTTGGCCGAAAAACGTCTAGGCTAGGCTACCGTATATTCGTTAATCAGACTGCGTCCCGCATTCCCGCGCATCCCCAAGCGTAGCTGTGTTATTTACCTGTAGAATGGCATTAAGTAGAGCTCTCTAAGTCAACTGGTTGAGCTGTGATGATGATTTCATTGGAGATAACTTTATGGCCAAAACAGCCACTTTACACCACTTTTCGATACTTAACAACAACATACAGGCACACAAGAACAAGCGACGCTCTCCTTCTTGTCACCTTGTGGCCGGAGATGCGGAGCGTCGGTCCAGCCGGCTGTTGTTTACATGCGTCGGACCGACGCCGCGCACAGCAAGCTCACAGGCTGTGACGTCATGGGTGTTTAAGAGACCATCCGGGTATCTGTTACATGCTTTTTTTATGGGCGTTCAAGAGGCCATCCGTGGTGAGAGGGTTAAGATCGTTGTATAATGGGGAAAACGGTTTCGCCGAGGGTTGTTATTATTTCCAAACACTATACAGTAGGGTCCCGCATAAAACGTGTTCGCATAAAACGAGTCTCGATTAAAACGACCGACCTAAAATATCGCTTTGTACGAAATATCGTCGCTTTGTACGAAATATAGTTCGCTTTGTATGAAATATCGTCGCTTTGTACGAAATATAGTTCGCTTTGTATGAAATATCGTCGCTTTGTACGAAATATCGTTCGCTTTGTAGAAATATCGTTCGCTTTGTATGAAATATAGTTCGCTTTGTACGAAAATTTTCGCTTACAGTGAACATTGACGATATTGCGCCACCAAAATGCTGTGTTCACATAAAACTAAATTCGCATAAAACGCCCTCGTTTATCGACCATAAACTCGTTTTATGTGAGACCCTACTGTATATTGATGAAAACGGTTATACTGATGTTTTGGACCGACAGTTAGCCCATCGATCTGTTTAGGCCTAATAGGTCCGGTAGAGCATATACATCATTGCTATGTATGGCATTAAGAGCGGAAATGTATTACAAGGGAGAAAAAAAAAAAACGCTAAAATACATGTACCGGTACTGTATAGGCCTAGGCTACTGTAAAACAATAAGTTTTTCAGCCAGTACCCAACCAGCGGGGGTGTGGGGGCGGCAGCCCCCACCCATATACTAGGTTAGGTTAGGTTAGGTTGTTAAATTAGGCTAATGGCACAGAAAAAAAAAAAAAAAAAAAAAAAGTAACCCAACCAGCGGGGGTGTGGGGGCGGAAGCCCCCACCCATATACTAGGTTAGGTTAGGTAAGGTTGTTAGGTTAGGCTAATAGCCTAGAACATTAAAAAAAACAAAAAAATAGTCTAATAGGGGCGTGTTTTTAGATTGTTGGATAATGGGTAAATACTCATTTCCGCTCCTCTTCAGTATAAAACAACACTATATCTGAAGGAAAAAATACAAAAAACAAAATAAAACTTACTGAAATCGCTGTCGGTCCAAAAAGTCAGGTTTACCATGAAAACTAACAGGGAAAAATAAACAAAATCCATGGGAAAATTGGTGACCATCTTATTTAGTTTTGCGATTTTCGTTATTGACAAATTGAAAAAATACCCTTTTCACAGAAAAATAGGCCTAGGCCTACACCAAAAATCTGTCAAAGATGTAAAAATACTAGGATAGGTTAGGTTAGACTAATGTCCTTTCAAACTTCAAAGGGGTATAGGCTAGTAAACACTAGGATAGCTTATACCCAGTCAGAGGTAAGAAGAAGAAAAAGAGTCCTGCTGTAGGCCTAGTCTCCTTGAATGCTACCGGTTACTGTGTTTTTGGACTGAAAAATATATCGTAGGCCTAATTGTTTAATCGAAGTCCTCTTTTTCTAGTTATTAAATATGTATTCTATGGTGTATTATATGATATATAGAAGCAATAGAACTGTTCAAATGACCTGGGAAGTGTATATTAAACCAAATACAAAACTTTGAATAATGAGGTAAGAGATAGGCCTATGTGTTTTGTATCACTTTTCAACCCAAGATCAGTGGGGGTCTGGGGGCAGCAGCCCCCAGGATGCCCAGGTTACCTTAGGTTAGGTTAGGTTAATGACCAGCTATGTAAATACAGTACTGAACATTTGGTTTAGTCTGTGCCCAAAAATCCATTTTCTTTAGGAGGAGGCCATACACTAAACAATTACCCTTAATACATATTTGTATTATCCAACACCAAGCTACACCTTTTTCTGGTCCGGTAATAGCCTAGTATTGAAAACGATATAGGCCTAGGCCCTAGGCTAATAACTTTTTAAATGTGGTTTTCGACGAGAATAAAACGGGGCGTTTGTGCCGAAAATCGGCGGGAGTCCGTCGTCGCTTCGGATCGTCGCGGTTTGTTTACCCAGGGCGCTCGAGATTACGCCCAGCTGTTTTACTTGCCCCCTGCTGGCCACATATATGACGATTATTATAATTCACAGGGGGGTGAAGAGGGGCAGAGCCTCCCCCCGGGCCCCCTCAACCCTGTCCTGTATCCCACGGCCTATAATGCCAAGGCGCCTGGAAGTCACTCCGAGCGTAAAGTAAACAAAGCGCCGCTACTTCCACGAACGCAACCGAGTTGTCTTTATATTTCGTCTCATTTTATCATTATTAAAGTATCCCCATTGCTTTTATAGTGTTCCGTACACCAGAAAAGGGTGGAGCTTGGTGTTGGATGCGTGGAAACTGAAAAAAAATATGGATTAAATCGTTGGCGGTACCTGTCAAATAGGTGTCCAGTAACTAAAATCGTACCTATATAGGGGCCTAAACCCGAGCCAACTTTTGTTAAAAGTTGGCTCGGATTTATATATTTTTCAGATTCCAAAAACCCAGTACCGGTAACCTAGTAAACAAGCCTAATACCCAACCAGTGGGGGTATGGGGGCATCAGCCCCCACCTATAATACTAGGTTAGGTTGTTGTTGTTGTTCCCCAAGGCCATAACCGAGCGCCCCCACAGAACCCTCCCTGCCGACCACAATAAAGCCTGGGTAACCGAAGCCACTCCATGGCTGGGAGCTGAGGAGGGTGCGGAAACGCCCGGGAAACCAAAGCCCCACCCAGGGCCCTGTGCCCCTCAGCAATTATGAAGAGAAAGTTGAGGGGCAAGGGAAAAATGTGATGCTTTGGCTTCCAATCTTGGTAGATTGGGAGGTCAATCCACGGAAGAGACGCCGTCACTTGAGATCTAGAAAATATATAAGTTAAAGGAACAGTCAGAGTAAGCTATGGGTATGGCAGAGATCGCTCAGTTCTCACTCTGATAGACCAGCCCATCACCACATGACTAGAACCCAATCCTCTCAGCATCAGCTAGGAAAGGCCCTAGAAAGCTGCCTTTGGCAGGGGGATAGCTCCCCTATTTCAACTCCTTTCGGGGTCGGGCACCCGCCTCTAACCTAACTAGGTTAGGTTAGGTAAGGTTGTTAGGTTAGGCTAATGTCTTTTTAAATTTGAATAAATCGAGTAAACCCTATATATATTTTTCAGAGCCCACATTATAATACCCAACCAGGCTCCAGCGAGGATGTGGGGGCGGCAGCCCCCACCTATAATACTAGGTTAGGTCAGGTTAGGCTAATGTAATTTTTAACCCACTGAGTCCCAGCGACGCACTGTTTGCGTCGGCAATGTTTGTAACGCTAAACCCCAGCGTCACATAAGGTGCGTCACGGTTAATTACTCTGGTCCTATGGCACCTAGAGGGCTCAGATTTGTATGGGAACTGTGTAAGTATCCCACGCAACAATGCCGATGGTTGAAAACTCTCAAAGTCCAACCGCGTGAGCGCGCTAAAACCTGTTTTTGCCTACCCATTACCCCTCTTATAAATCCGACTTTCGGGCGCACCGTAGGACCCCTTAATGACCTAGGGGATAGTTTTTTTGTGGGTTTTCCTTCATTCCTAACCCATTCCTGGGACCTGGCGTTTTCTGGAAAAAAAAAAATCAAAACCTGCCGGTCCTGGGTGTAACACCCAGGACCGGCAGGTTTTGATTTTTTTTTTTAACATTTATTATTAACTAGCTGGGGCTCAGTGGGTTAAGTTGAATAAATCGAGTAAATTGGTTTACTAGGTTACTGGGTTTTTGGACTCTGAAAATTAGGCTATATAAACCCAAGCCAACTTTTTACAAAAGTTGGCTCAGGTTTTTCTATTTTGGAGTTTTTATAATTTGAAAACCATCAAAACCCGAGCCATTTTTCTTTCGAAATTACGTTTTTTTTTTTTTTTATTCTGAATAATTGAAAAACCCGAGCCAACCTTTGACAAAAGTTGGCTCGGGTTTTTCTATTTTCAGGTTTTGTTAATTTTCAATATATTATATTCAGAGTTCTTCTAATATTACCACTTATTTTGGTCTTTTACCCCGCAATTTCCCTGATCTTCATAGGCCTCCCCACTAGTGGGGGCCGTGTTTTTAGATTGTTGGATAATGGGTAAATACTCATTTGCACCAGTCCTTGCTATAAAATAACACTGTATATCAAAGAAAACAAAATCTAAAATCACTGAAACCAAAACTAGAATTTTACCTAATTCCAATGTGGGATATACAAAGGATTGAGAGGGGGCTTTGCCCCCCCCCCCCCCCCCCATGAATTATTGAAATCGTCATCTATGTTGCCAGCAGGGGGTAAATATCGATTAGGGTAAAACACCGATAAAGGTACCGTCGGTCAATTAAAGTACCGATTTTTATTTGCACATTACGCATGTAAAAACTTTCGGGATGGATGTAGAGTTCGGGCGTACGGTCGTCATTGTTTACATAGGGCGATCGCTGCGGTCGCACTTACGTTCCCGTCTATTTCGACGCTATATTTTCTGCTATTTGCCCCCTGTCATTACTACATGAATACTAGGTTAGGTTAGGTTAGGTTAAAATAGACGGGAACATGATGGGAAAGGTCCGACGTCACTACGCGTAATGTAAACAAAGATGGCGGTACGCCCTCTCACTACATCCTACCAAAACTTTATGTAGCCTATATAACTTTGGTAAATGTTTATCACCAACCAGTGACGAGTTTTTCAGGTTATTTTTTGTTGTTTTTTATTTGATATACAGTGTTCAGTGGCGTATATAGTCCTTGGGAAGGGGGTGCCATAGGGGTGAATCCATTATTTTAAATTTTATATAATGGGTGGGCGAGCGAAGCGAGCCTCTACAGCTGGGGGGTCTGGGGGGGTGCTGTAAGCCCCCCCATGATTTTTTTGAAAATCAAGCATTTTTAGGGTCCTTTTGAGGCCTCAGCAGGGATATATTGCACTAATTTGATATTCAATGGTAAAACAATATACAGAAGATTAGGCTATATAATTATGTTGGCTAAACAAAAAAAAGAGCTGTTTGACAAATATTTATTTAGGGAATTCTACAGTATGTATAAAAAAAACTGCTATAATCTACACTCGACCCTCCATTTAACGGACAAATGCGTGCAAGCACCTGTCCGTTGCTGCTAAATGTCCGTTGCTGCTAAATAATGTCCAGTCCGGATGTAATTCGGAAATTCCTTGAGAAAAATCCGGTGTTGAGTACAGGTGTCCGGATCGTGACATTTAACTGTTATGCATCCTTTTTTTTTTACTGTACCTGAAATAAATCCTGGTAATATGTATTGTTTTTATTAGTATACAAATGAAAAGTTGGTGTTTCTTACCTTATATCTAATATATGTACATTATTTACATGATCAAGAATAGCTTGTTATTCTTGATCCATGGCATCAGCCTCACCACCAGACACCGGCACCGGCAGGGGATCATCGATGTCAAACATGTCTGGTGAGGGGGCCCTTGGGCTAGTACCTAGCCATGGCAGGGGGATGGCAGGGCCTGGTAGAGGTCGAGCCTCAAACCCAGTGAAGTCATTGTGAGGTAGAGGGATAGCAGGGCCAGGTAGAGGGATAGCTGGGCCAGGTAGAGGGATAACAGGGCCAGGTAGAGGGATAACAGGGCCAGGTAGAGGGATAGCTGGGCCAGGTAGAGGGATAACAGGGCCAGGTAGAGGGATAGCTGGGCCAGGTAGAGGGCTAGCAGGGCTTGGCACTCTAACTCCTGAACACCCTGGCTGTGGGCTACCTGGACGAGTGACTGTAACTCCTGAACACCCTGGCTGTGGGCTACCTGGACGAGTGACTGTAACTCCTGAACACCCTGGCTGTGGGCTACCTGGACGAGTGACTGTAACTCCTGAACACCCTGGCTGTGGGCTACCTGGACGAGTGGGAAGGGGGGCAAAGAAGCTGCTAACCTTGGTTTGGTGGCCCACTTTATATTGTTCCTTGATAATATAGTCCCGCAGCAGTCTTAGGTGCCCATGCTGTACCCTCACTTCCTCAAAACAGCTGTACGTGGTGTAATCAAGGAGTTTATCGATGCAGGTACGGAGTGAGGACATCTTTTCACGTTTAACAGGCATTTCGTCTTCCCCCTCACTACTATCACTTGACTCAGGGTTGAGTACTGACGCTACTATCTCAGCGTCTGTTAATATTTCGTAGCCGTGATCTTCCTCTTGTTCATCCAACCAATTTCTTACGTCGTCCACATTTGGTCCGGTTTCACCACCACGCCTCAGCTGTCTATGGAAGTCTTCAGCCTCAAACCCATTAAAGTCAGCCTCTACGTCAGTGCCAATCAGAAGTTTTTTCCAACAATTAGCCAAGGTGGACACTTTCATATCAGACCAACTGTAAGAAAAGTTGTAGATAGCGGAACGGATGGTGTATGCTTTAATGTTAGCTAGTGTTCTGGCGCCACGGGTATCTTCGACTGCATCATTCTCTTCCTCCAAAACCACCAACACTTCATCTAGATAACGGCGAATGTAGTGACGCTTCAAAGCAGAAATTATGCCCTGGTCCATGGGCTGGATGACAGAGGTGGTGTTGGGAGGCAGGTAGATTACACGAATACGCCCGTCAGCACTCACTAGCCGTTCAGGACTGGGGTGGGCGGGAGCGTTGTCAAGAAGCAGAATGGCCTTCACATCTGCTGGAGCAATGTGGAGAACCTCAATCTGATACTTTCTTACTGCAGGGACGAAGTAATCATGGAACCACTCCAAGAATATAGCACTATTAAACCATGCTTTCTTGCTGTTAAAGTATATAACTGGGAGTTCGTTCATAACAGCCCGCAAAGCTCTGGGTACCTTAGACTTCCCAACAATGACCAGTTTGAGGCGGTGGGTACCACTTGCATTGGCACACACAAGACAGGAAAGCCTCTCCTTACTTGATTTCTTGCCTCTTTTATTTTCTTCCCCTTTCCTCAACTGGCTGTTCTTAGGCATAGAACGCCAGTACATGCCTGTCTCGTCACCATTATAAATTTGAGATAGGGTTAGGCCTTCCTCTTCAATTAAGTGTTGTAATTTTAGGCGAAACGGTTCAATAGCTGCCCCGTCTGCATCACCGGCCTCGCCCCGTACAGTGGCATTAAATAGCCCATACCTGTTGCGGAACCTCCACAACCAACCGTCACTCCCTTTAAAAGTTTCAATCCCAAGATTCACAGACAATTTCTTAGCAGCAGCCAAAATCTCACAACCCCTAACGTTCACCCCGGCCGATCGCTGTTGCACATACCACTTCATAACAGCTGCATCCAGACCCGTATCCTTCCCTGTTTTCATGTGTTTGCGAGGCTTTACTTTCCCACTTTTGCTAGCTGTAGCGTCAACACAATATTGCGTGGCATAGGCTAATAACTTTGGCTTGGCCTTCTTAATGTCGGACACTGTTTGTTTGGCCACCCCATATTCCTCACAAACATTCGTCACACTCACTCCTTTCTCCAGTTTGGCTATTAATTCAAGTTTTTTGGCCACACTTAGGTTCACTCGCTTTCGTTTTTCATTCTTGGGCCCCATGATGAATAGCAGTCCAGGTACACAGGAAGGGTCAGCACACAAAAGATCGCGCAGCAGCGGTCACAGTCTGTTCCCAGAGAGACAATGGCGGACTGAGGCGCTTGGGGTGACGTCATGTGCCTTCCCCGCCACCTACCGGACGGACTTAGCACAGCTACGGACTGACTGCCCAGGAATCCGGATTCGTCCGGACTAAATTTTTTGACCGTTATTGCCGATATCCGGAGAATCGAAGTCCGTTAAATGGAGGTTAGAGTGTATATCATAATACTATACAATTGTTGATTCATTCATTCGTGGAACTTATGAAAATTGCAATATTACTTTTTATATGAAACATTTAAAAAATAAACTAAACTCGCAAAATGGCATTAACCTAAGACGTGCGCATGGGGGGTATGAGACACCACACTCCTGTGCGCACGTATGTGAGCTGTTCCCATCACTAACATCGTTATTTTACCATAAATAGCATTAATACTTATCCATATGCGCCTATTATAGGTTGATTATAAAGGTATTAACCTGTTACAATAATAAAACAAGTGGAAACAGTGTTTGGATGGTAAAAATCGGCGATACAGGCCGGGAGTTACATAATGTATGGCTGAGGCAACCTCCCCTTGTCTGGAGAGAGACTGTTACGCAATAGTCTCTCTCTCGCTCTTTCCCACGCTTGGTAACAGTGATGACAACGCCCTGCTACCAACTCGCTAATGTTAGCACGAAAATAGACCACAGGAGGGGAGGTGGAGGAGTGATATTTGGCATGGCCCAGGGGCAAAAATAAATTTTTTTTTTTTTTTTTTTTTTTTTTTTTTTTGGGGTGTTTTAAATGGATTTTTTTTTTCCCTGACTCTTAAGAGTCTTCCAGCAGTCCGCCAGGGGAACTCTAAAGAGTCTCCCTGCAGTTCCCGGGTTAATGAGAGAGAGAGAGAAAAAAAAATTAAACTAAAACTCGCAATAATGAAGTTGAGAGAGAGAGAGAGAGAGCTTTCTTTACTCACTAGTAACAAAACTAGAGACAAAAGGGGGAGGGGTGGGGCCATGGCCGAGTGGCCCCCCCCCCCCCTATATATGCCACTGACAGTGTTGTTTAACCCTCTCACCACGGAAGGGCTCTTGAACGCCCATAAAAAAGCATATAACAGCTGCCCGGAAGGGCTCTTGAACGCCCAGTGGTTGAAAGCCTGTGAGCTTCGTGTGCGAGGCGCCGGTCCGACGCATGTAAACAACAGCCGGCTGGACCGACGCCCCGCATCTCCGGCCACAAGAAGGAGAGCGTCGCTTGTTCGTGTGTGCCTGTATGTTGTTGTTAAGTATCGAAAAGTAGTGTAAAGTGGTTGTTTTGGCCATAAAGTTATCTCCAATGAAATCATCATCACAACTCAACCAGTTGACTTAGAGAGCTCTACTTAATGCCATTCTACAGGTAAATAACACAGCTACGCTTGGGGATGCGCGGGAATGCGGGAAGCAGTCAGATTAACACATATACGGTAGCCTAGCCTAGACGTTTTTCGGCCAAAACACCCGGGTTTCGAGGAATATATATATAATACATAGCCGGGGCTGGAGGGTTAATACCAAGGACTGTCGCATTTTACTATTTTCCCATTATGCATCAATCATAAGACACGGCCCCCGATAGTGGGGAGGGCTATGAAGATCAGGGAAATTGCGGGGTAAAAGGCGTAAATAAAGGGGTAATATTGGAAGAACTCTGAAAATACAATATTTAAAAGTAACAAAACCTGAAATTGGAAAAACCCGAGCCAAGTTTTGACCAAACTTGGCTCGGGTTTTTCAATTTTTCGGAGTCCAAAAAAAATCCCCGCCGATAGGGAGTCACCGTGTCGCGGTGGCGGGGCTTGAAGCTTGGCCGGTGGACTCAGTTCATTGAGGGGACAGACCTTCTTATGTTCGAGGCTCTGCCGCCCTAGTGGACCAAGACCTCCCTCCTCGTAGGTTTGCAGAGGCCTGCAAGGTACCACTTTTCTGTCTTTTTCCCTCACTAACTTTGTCCTTTTCTTTGCTTCCCCTTCTATCGTTGACGACTGGACTACTCTATATAATTGATGGAGGGTGGATGTGGACGGCGTTCCCTTCCACCCGTAGAACTGGAGTACCTGACGTGCACGCACGAGGGGAACCTTTTATCGTCAAATCCCGCTCTCTGTGCTGGACCCGAAGCCGACGAGTTGACCGTCTATAAGCACAGGGGGTAGGGATGTATATCAGGGTTTGACTCCTAGGGCAAATACCAAGTCCTCTAATTATAGGCTCCTTGGTGGGTATGGAGCTTATCCCGGACGAATCATAATACTTGTACCTTCGTCATATGGAGACTTCCTCTGAACCCTTGATCACCGGCACTGGCATGGATATGGATATTGAGACTGATTCACCTTCCTTGACCGTCATCCTCTCGGATGGTGGTGGCACTATGCCGGATTCTTTACCGGCCCCTGCACTGTCCTTGGACTCACCCCTCTCTATGGACCCCCCCTATATCCCTGACCTTGGCAAGCCTTCTACGGATAATGTGACGAATTCTCCACAGTCTTCTTTCTTTGAGAGGTCATTCTCCTACATGGCTCCGAGGTTGTATAACAGGTTGCCGCTGTCCATGAGACAACTGAGTTCTGTTGAATGCTTCAAGAGACAACTTAAGACTTTTCTCTTTGAGAGAAGCTATGATCTTGAGAGAGGTGTCATGACAGATGGCTATAAAGTTTAGGCTATTTTGCCACTGCTAGTGATTGTTAAATGTGTGTTATATATAAGCATTCTTTTGATGCATTGATTTTTGTTCTTTTTTCTTTCTCTTTTCGAGTGCTAGTGAATTCTTCGGAAAAATTGGCGCTTATGAGAAATAAGTAACATGCTTATTATTATTATCGTCGGATAGAGAGATCGATCAGTTGGTCTCCCCGGCATCAATTCCAATGCAAAGTACTGCCGCTGTGACCAAGATTAGCGATGACAACCCCACGGTTTCAACCTTAACATTACCAGATCATGATCCTAGCCTTAGACTACCTATTCATTCAGTCGAGGACCTTACTGATGATGCTCGGATGCCCTCCGCTGACACCCTTACGGATACTTCGTGTATCCCTGACCAGTCTGCGACTACATATGTTACCATCTTACCTCAGGATGCTAGATCTGCTACCTCCAACAAACCTGCTTATGTACCTCCAAGATCTCAAAGGCCTACTGTCACATCAACTAACCCTCGGCCGTTGCATACCTTGAGTACCGGTACTGAAGGGAATTCAACTGCCCATACTGTGCATCCTGCCCCAACGACCACTGATTCAACTCTGACCTCACAATCTACCGACACATCCACTCCTCATTCCTCTCATAAAGGATCAACATCTACTGTGCAAACCCTCAAGCCGCATGTTCCTCAGCGCACACGGAACAAAGGTCGTCGTACCACATATACCCCAGTCCCAAAACCAACCCTAGACGCCATGTTTCGTCCCCCTGATTGGCCTCGATTCTTCGAGGTCACTGGTGACCCCATGGACGATCTTGATCTTTATGATTCTCTTGCTTCGACCTTCGGTGACTTCACCGTACACACTGTCGGGAAACGAAAACGCATGATTGAGGCTGCCACACAAGAACAATCGGAAGCCTTACAAGACCATTTTCTCACCAACGTTGGCAGGTATACAGGTAAGGAAGACGAATACCTTAATCAGCGCATAGGTACAGTGGCCCTCCCCTCGGACTTCGAAATTGCTGATCAAGGCTTTCAAGACTCGGCCCCACGCATCTTGAAATTATTGAAAAATACAGACCCCTCCATCGTCAAAGTAGACACTTATGTTGTGCCCCAACGCTATAATCGAGCCAGTTTGCGTATTGTCAAAGTATTCTTTAAGAGGCACGTCCTCCCCATGCATGTCAAACTAGCTGGACGACAACTGCCAGTACGTCGCTACGTTTATAGACCTAGACAATGTACAGAATGCTGGCGTTTTGGTCACACTACTGCACGGTGCAGAGCACGCTGTCCTCATTGCCAATATTGCGGCTCTGAGCTCCATGATCTGGAACACTGCCAGTCAAAGGAGGCCAGATGCGCAAATTGTGACGGATGCCATGAAGCTAACAATAGGGACTGCCCACATTACAAATTCCAACGGGAGATACTACACCTACAGGCCTCGTCGGGTCTCCCACTCAGGGCGGCCGAAACGCAACTCAGGGACGAAGGCAAAGCTCCTCCCTACCGGAGATATGGACCTCCCGCACCAGCTGCTACTCTCCGTCCGAAGGGACCATTTACATCACAAAACAGTCCTCGACGTTCTCCCTCCAGTGAAACATTTCGCCTCGCTAATCTCTCTTCTCCTGGGTTGTCCACTTCCAATAGATTCGAGGGCTTTACCAGCATCTCGGAAGATATGTAATTTTTGTCAATGCCTACGGAGGAGGAGGTCGTGCGACGTACCCCTGACCACGTAAATGCTCCTTCGCCACAACCTCAACTACTAAGGACACAGGCTTCTAAAACATGCAGGATTGCCATACCAGTTAGGCCCCTTTCTCGTGATTCGGACAACGACTCACCCACCCAACTGTGGACCATGCCTAATCACGATCCAGACTGTGGATGTCACGACTGCAGCAAATACTTTCTCCTCCGGCACAAAACCTCCAATCCTAGAGCCTTCGAAGACCATTTAAGGAACTTTGTATCCTCTCGTAGTCCAATAAACAATAAGCAACATCACAAACCCCCTTGCTATTGTGTCTCTCATATCCAACACCCTGACCTTCCACCCACAGACGTAATGACGCAATTCCTGAAGGACAATAATCTCATTGACTCCGATCTGACCGAAATGGTACTCACACGGTCTGCATTTGATGTCCATCAATCGACGACACCTGTTACCCCAACTCCTCACGAAAAGTGTGGTACTCGTAAACGTCTACTCACAAAGGACGCTCCCTGTGATTCAGACCCTGATGAACACCCCCCAATTCCAAATACTCCGCTTCCTCTTGCCACTCTTACAGAAAGCACGACTGAAGAACTTATGCATCTGGATACCCCTGTGCCACCCTCCTCTGATAACCCCCATTTGATCTGCAGCAAGGGTATTCCCCCTGGTGCCTGCGGATGCTCTGGATGTTTTCGGGAGTACATCACCCCACATCTCTCTGAGCCAGATTCTCAAATACTTGCACGAGCAAATGCCTTCATCATTGCACGTACTCTCCCCCCTAACACAGATACTGCCACTACTTCGCCGCAGGACTTTATACATACATTACAGCTAAAGCTTCTTCACTCTCCAACACTTGTTCCCAAACTCGTAAAACAATTCTCTGCAATAAATGACGATGAATTACCCAATTCATCTGCCCCTACGTCTCAAATCCCGCAAGCAACTATCCCTCCCCGTTCTTCGCCTGACTCCTTAAACGACATCACACCCAATACAGATGTGTCCCTCTCTGTACACAATGCCTCATAATATTGTCCAGTGGAACATTAACGGATACCAAGCTCGCCTTCATATGGGAGAATTACAAAGACTCATTCGCTTATACTCTCCAATCTGCATATGCCTACAGCATGTAGGCAATATTGTGATCCCCCCCAGACATTACTCTGTCGCTGTTAGTTCTCCGATTACCCCACACACTATCGTACAGCAATTCTTGTTCATTACCAATATCCTTTTCTTCCCGTCACCCTCAATCCCAATCCATTTCAAACTTCTGCTGTTACCATCTCCCTCCCTCAGCTTCCATCCCTCACTATTTGTTCGTCCTACAATCAACCCTCTTGTAAACATGACACAGCTGATCTTCTCCATATCACACAACAACTAACTCCTCCTTACCTCATTCTTGGTGACTTCAATGCACATTCCCCACTATGGGGAAGCCCGTTTACAGACACCCCGGTAAACATATCGAAAACCTTCTGATTGACTCACAACTCTGCTGTTTGAACCTAGATTCCCCTACATTTTGGTCTGCAGCACACAACTCGTTCTCTGCGATAGACCTTTCACTTGCTTCGACTGACGCCGTCCCTTTATTTGAGTGGTCGGTTCTGCAGGAAAGATTCTCCAGCGACCACTACCCGATTCTTTTAAACTACTTATCCCCTGAACCCTTTACACAACTACCTCAATTGGGAGGTTTGACGTACCTCCCAACCTACCAAATAGGAAAACCTACTATTTGGTAGTAGTCTTGGAAAATCCAACGTCAAGGCTATTAACCTAATTGCAATGACGACTTGTCTATTTTGACTGCTATGTCGTCATTCCAACCGCGGTTAAAAAGAAAACGTCTAGAGTCTACTCCTTATCTTGCTCTAGGAGACGTTGTACATTAACCAAAACTACCACCGAAGGTGAAAAAAGCATAGAAGAGAAGAAAAAGGGGTTTACCTTAGTTACCGCTCAAGGCCCATACCGTGTTCCGTCATGCGCCGATCCCTGTCGAACGTGCGCATAAGCGACCCTCTCTTGTTATCACATCTCACGCCAGCAGAAGAACGCGGATGGGCAGGGGTCCGGAGTGAGGGAGGGTATTATGTACGTTGGATTTTCCAAGACTACTACCAAATAGTAGGTTTTCCTATTTGGTAGGTTGGGAGGTACGTCAAACCTCCCAATTTGTTAGTAGTCTTGGCAAATCCAACGTCAAGGCTGCATAACAAATAGGAGGAGGACATCCAAGCCCAACCTACCAAAAAAAACAATGCATAAAACAAAAGTATGAATGACAAAGACACAATTTAAACAAGAGAGTCTAATAAAAGAGTGAAAAACTGAGGAGTACCGGGTAGCTAAAAAGAACAGTTTTAACACATGCCCATCATTCATAGTAATGCAAAAACATAGACTTGTCTGAAACCAAAAAGGTACTGTACCCAAAATCCCTTTTCTTCAAAAACCAACAAAAACACTGAACACAAGAACAAAACACAATTTTCAATGTGGCAAAAACACTTACCGGTATGTACTGGAACAATACACAATCCCAAACTTGCAATCCAGTGTTGCAAACCCGTACCCCCCCCCCCCCTTTGTCATATAAAACAAAGGAAAAGAACGAGGGACAAGGGGGGAAGACCAGGGATCGCCGCCAGAGCACCAGGAAACACGACCCCCGAGAGCAATCACCAGCCGAGGGGGTCGAACACTGGACACGGAGAGGTAGGAGGAGATGAAGGAATTGATAGAAGACCCACAAAATCGCTGAGGCGAAGGCAGGTAAGAATCGACGGGGCAGGAACCGGAAGGAGGCAGCAAAGGATCTGACATCGTGCGCAGAACCCCTACAAACAGGGCGACGGGCACGAACGGTCCGACTAACGCGGCGGCCCAACTGCACCTGCGAGAGCCTCCCACCTGTCCGAGGAGACACCCACACAGCAGGACCCGAAGGCGGCGCCACAGACGCAACAGAGGAGCGCAAGGCCGACACCGGGCACAACACATGGCGAGGATGCCCAAGCCGGAAAGCCTGGACGGCGAAAGGCCGGAAAGCGGGGGCCGCCCTCCCAAGTGTGGCAACAAAAGGAGGGCAGGAGGCGAACGAGACGCCATGCAAGGACGGGGAGAATCGCACGCAGTCCCTGGGCCATGACAATGCCGCTAGGGCAGACAACCGAACCCCAGAGGCCAGAGCGACAAGGAAGAGCGGACGCCCGAGCAACAGAAACGGCGTAGAGGCCCTTGTAGACGTGGGCGAAGCCAGAAGGACCAGAGCCCGCCCCAGATCCCACTGCGGAGGGACCTGGCGCGGAGGAGGTCGATCCCGGAAGGCAGCCGTCAGGAAGGAATCCAGCACCTGTGGCAGAACGACCAGCCCAGCGACGGACCCAAAGAGCCCCCGGACGACAGACAAGTGGGTACGTATAGCGTCGACTCGAAAGCGACGTGTACGGAAGAGGCGAAACAAGGAGCGTAGGACGAGGGAAGGAGAGCCAACCGGCAGGCGAGTGGCCTGTAGCCACCTAGGAAAAGACCCCCAGCGGGACCCGTAAGGCCCCCAAGGAGAAGACGGCCAGGAACGCTGCAGGAAGTCAGTCAGGGCCCGGCCAGGGCCCGGGAGCCACCGTGCCACATGAACAAGCACGATGCGAAGGCCAACGAGGCCCGCAGGTCCCCAACCGAGCCCAAGTGGAAGCCGGAGACAGGTAGAGGGACCGGACTCGGGCACCACCGCGGCAACCGGGCGGACCAAGCCCGTGCCGGCCACAGAGGCGCGAGGAGCCAGACGCAGCCGTGGTACAGCCGCAGCCTCGCGAGGACTGGGCACAGCAACAGCGCGTCCGGGGGCGGAAAGATGTATATCGACCGCCACCTGTACCAGGCCACCACGAAAGCGGCCGGACCCCCCCTGGAGCGCGAGGCCGGAGGGAGAGGTCCAAAGGCAACTGGCGCGGCACCCCCGATGCGAACAAGGCGACCTCCGGAACACCTCAGGAAGCCGCGAGGTCGGTAAACACAGTCCGTTGCATCGCCCATTCAACAAGAACGCCCTGCCCTCACGACAGGGCGGCCGCCCACAGGGTGGCAGGCCCGGGCAGGGAGGAGGCATGCAAGGAGAAGGGGTGTCGGGCCGCGAGGAAGAACAACTCCACCGAGACCCCCAATAGAGTCAACGACCTGGAGGACCCCCGCAGAAGGAAACAGGGGACAGCCTGTCTGAGGTCTAACCCGAAGGCCACCGACTGACCCCGAAGGGCCAGCGCGTGGTCCCGCAGGAAGAGCAGAGGAACCAACAGTCCGAGGGCAGAGACGGGTAAGTCGAGGGAGACCCACCCATCTGCCGGGAAGTGGACGTCCCAGGGTCGAACGGGAACCCCACCCAACCTCGCTCGACGTATCTGTGGCTACCCAGACCGTCGGCGGGGGGGCGGACCAGGGCACAGCCGCAGAGAGCGAGCCCTGAGCAACCCAGCGACCGAAGCGTCTGCGAACGGTACGCAGGAGTGGCAGGAGCCGATCCATAGGGGCAACGGAAACACCGCGGGGCCCATGAGGAGGAGGCGGAGTAGCCAGAGGCTCCCTAAGGGAAGGGGCAGAGCGGCCCAAAGCAGCGAACCCACGAACGAGTCCCAGAGCCACCCCAGGAGGGAGACCGAGTGCAACACGGCGAAGACCGTCCACCGAAGGTGCACCGCGGCCGGCAGACCCCGGGGCACCGTAGCGCCGGACAAAACCCATGCGAGACCGACCCATGGCACGACACGCGACGGGGTCAAGCGTGAATCGGGAACATCAAAAGGGGAACCCTAACCGTGCGACGGTGCGAACGACTGGGAGGGCGTCGCCAACTCACAGGCCTAGGGCTTCGGAAACAACCAACCAGTCGGCCAAGGAAAACAGGAGCTGGAGCCCGCTCCTGAGGAGAGGACCCAGAGCCTGCCCCACATGTGCGGAGAAGAACCGCGGCGCGATGTGGAAACCGAAGGGAAGGCCAGCGAACAGGAACACACGATCGGAAGGCCGAACGGCCAAGAATCGCTGGAAGAGAGGATGGAGAGGAACGAGCCAAGACGCATCCCGGAGGGCCAGCGACACAACCCACGACAGAGGGCACAGGGCCAGGCGTACCAGGGGTACCGGCAGCATCCGAAACCGTGTGAGCACGACGCGCCCGTTGAGGGCCGACAGAACCACCAACGGTCGCATCGCGTCGCAGTTCGTCGACGGGACCAGAAAGACACGGGAGAGGAAAACCGGGCGACCGGCGGTCAACTCCCTCGACGCTACCCAGCTCGGGCATGGAAGTGAGCACGTGGGCCACCACCGAAGAGATGGGCCGGCGCCGGTGACAAGAGCGGAAAGGGGGTCGAGACGTCCACCACTAGGTGAGACCCCACCGCGCAACCCGCCGCCCCCAACGTCCCTCGCGTCAACCGAGGGGCGCAAGGGCAAAAACAACCCGAGGGAGCACCCGAGAGGAGGGGAGCGACCCGGTCGGCCAGGCGAGAAGGAGAACAAGGAGGCCGACCCAGAGAACTACACATTGTGTTGACGCGGAGGTACCCTCGGTACGGGCCGTGCGGGCACGAGCGCCACGTCGACCTCTACCCCCCCCAACCCCAGGCCGGCGCGGGGCAGACCACGTTGAAGGGCGGCCGGAAGTGGAAGACCGGCCAGCCCCGACACAGCGGGGATGAAAGGGGCAAGAACAGAAGGGCGAGGCGGAATCGACGCACTGGCCTGCAACGTCCCAGTCCTGCGGCCGCGCAAGGCGGCAGCACCCGGAGCAGCACCCCGAAGAGGACCGGCAGAAGGACGGGACTGAGAAGACCCCGCGTGCGACACAGCACGACGGTGCGTGACGGAAGCAGGGACCGCAACGACACAGCGCGTCGTCGCGTGTCGGAAGCAGGGGCCGCCGACAGAGAAGCGAGCATACCCAAGCAACCAGCTGAAACAACCCCGACGTATATAGCGCAGAGTACAACAAACCCTGACGAATATCCAAGGGGGCCGGCCGGCAGAACGAGGACCGCACTGTCGGGCGGCGCCGAGTTGCCGCGCACAAAACCGCCGTCAGCTCGGGAACCAAAGACACCGCGAGCCGAAGGTGGACCCGCAGAACGCGGTCCAAACCCTCGCGAAGAGCGCCTGGCGCAGACGCCCCGAAAAGCCGCAGGCGGGGACAGACGGCTGGAGGGAACCGAAAGACAAGACAAGAAGTCCGTCACCCTCTGTCGCAAGGGAAAAACCGTGGTGACAGAGGCCCGATCCGGGTGAGAGAAGAACGGGGGAGCAAGAGAACAAAGTTCAAGAATGGGCGCGCCCATCCAGGACCAGAACGCGCCGGCCAACCTGCCGACAGACACAAGAGGAGGCAAAAGCAGGGACGACCCCAGTCCAACGTCAAGGCTAGTAACCTAAGGGAGGGACCGAAGGAGAGCCGTCGACGGAACGGTGTGAAGGCGAAGGCCACAGCAAACCAGGCCTCCAAGGGGAGAGGGCGACCGAGCATGACGGCGAAGCCAGGCGTACCGGCGTCGCACAAACCCGTCCCATAGGAGGACAGACCCGTCAACACAGCCAGGGACTGAACAGCCGGAAGGAGGTCAGTGCGGCTGAAGTCTGACCAGAGCGGAGGCCTGCAGAAGGGAGCGGGACCGTACCAGAGGTAGGAAGGGCGAGGCGCTGAGGTTGAGGCACCGCCAAGAAGCGCGAGAAGAGGGAGGCGTCCAACGACGCCAAGCACCCGTCGAAGCGTGACACAACCCAGCCCTGCAAAGCCAACAATCGAACCGAGAGAGGCGACCCCCCCCACCCCCCCCCACCCAGAAGGGTCGGCCCGCAGGGACAAGCGTGAGCGGGAGCGAGACCCACGACACGAACCAGCAGCGTCGCGGCCCAAGGAAGGCGAGCGACGACGGCCGTGTCGCCGTAGAGGGACCCGTCCCCGAACACGAACGGCCGAGGGGGAAACAGCACCATCCCCCACTTCCAGCGACACGACAGCACCCGAGAAAGGGGGACCCCGAAACCTCACCGAGGCAAGAGGAGGGGTACCCCCCAGGTGAGACGGGAAGGGAAGGGCAGGAAGAGAAGAAGGAGGAGGAGCAGGACGACGGGAGGGGGAAGGCTGGCCGGGTGAAAGGAGGCCAGAAGGAGCCGCGGGGAGAAACAGAGCAAGGACCCCCGGGGCTGAGAGAACAGGGCGGCCCGACACCGAGGCGGAGGAGGGAGGGACCCCCACCGTGGGACGAGACCGTGAAGGAAGAAGAGGCACGGAAGCAGGTGAAGTAGGAGAAGCAACGACACCCAGGCGGACCCTCCTGGACAGTGTAGGAGGGAGCAGAGGGCCAGCGACAGCACGAACAACCGCGCGCGGAGAGGACAACGTAAGAGGAAGTCGTCTGGGCTAGGAAAGCGGGCAGAAGGGAGGAGAGCCCCTATCCGTAGAGGCCAAGGGAGGGCGCATAGGAGCAGAGCCGCTAACCCCGGCCTCAGGGCGAGAACCAAGACGAGGGCGACGGGCGACGTCAAGGCGATCAGGAGGACGACGAGGGGCAGTAGCGAGGCGAGCGAGAGCGTGGAGGCTTAGGTTGACCAGTAGCGTAGGGGAACCATATGATACCCAGCCCGCCTTGTACCATGTGTGCCAACCCCAGATGGGACGGCACAACGTCGTCCACGAATTCCAGGTACCTATTTACAGCTAGGTGAACTGAGGCTAACACATGAAAGGAGACAAGCCCAATTCGTCACCGCCCGGTCTGGGAGCGAACCCCCGACCCCTCGTGTGTGAGACGAGAGCTCCACCTACGAGGCTACGGGCTGTGGTGAACGGCCGGCAGTCGGGTCAGGGATACCCAGGGTGACGCGGAACCGGGCGGCAACAAAGGCCGGGGAACGGCGACCCACAGACCCAATGTGGCGGGAGACCATCGGCCACACCGACGGAAGGGAAGCAGAGGCCACAGCCGCCGCCGAGGAACCAGGGCCATGGAGCAGCACAACCACCAGGGCCAGACACGGGCCACACAGAGCAGGGAGGTAGGCCGTAGAGGACACAAAGAGCGAGTGGCGCAAGCAGGAGGCTCACCAAGCACGGGGAGCGACAACCAAGGCGAAAGCAAAGCAGCCGACCAGCACGAGAAGAACACACACCAGAATCAGCACGTCGAAGGTGTAAGTGGAGAGAATGTCCAAGAAGAACCAGGGAAGGAGCATGGGGAAACAGGAACACACATGCAAACAGGTATCTGTACTCACCCAAAACCGGGAGCACAGAGGTAGGTGAGGAGGGCGGCCGAGGCGGAAGAGCACCAGCAGAACCTGCAAAGATGGAGAAAGTGTTAACCACCACTCAACATCTTACATGCAGGGCCTATAACACCAGGAAAGTGCATACACCAATATAGTATCAGGCAACAATATGACACAAAAAAGGGTCAACAGTGAAAGCCAAATATAACCGCAAATTTGCGGGCCAATGGAGGTAGATCCGTACCGACACAAACCTCCCACATCGCCACGCGACCCCCCAGCGATCTCCGCAAATTTGCGGGGAGCCGAAACGACCCAGAGGGCCGAATCGAGCACTCCGCAAATGTGCGGGACCGGCCAAGAGGGCCCGGTGCCGAACAAGCGAGAGGGGCGTCTAGGAAAACCAAAAAAGGCCCGCAAACAAGCGTCAACTCCTTATGAACTCCAAGCGACGATGACCATCTAGCTGAGCAGTGTCTTCCTTGATAATATCCTGACTCGACCGGTCAAGGGAGAGGCAAGGAAGACACACCAGGGGAGAGGAGGCACATCCCCTGGGAACCACCCAACCCACAGAGATAGAGCAAAGCCCATGAGGAGAAGTGGCAGGTTGGGTGGTTTGGCACAAACAGGGGCCCCCGTGGGGTACCCCAGGATTGGGCAAAAGTTATGAAAGGATGGAGGTGAAAACAGGAAGGGAACACAAAAAACCAGTAATGAAACTGGTGAGAAAAAGGGTGGCCTAGCCGCGAGTAGAGAATGTGTCAGGGGCGAAAAACCCTGTGGAGTGAGGGAGAGGCCCCCGTGGGGTACCCCTGGGTATCACAAACCACTAAGCGCCCAGGCCCTTGAGACACAGTGAAGGCTCGAAAGGGGGGACTCGGGAATAACGCTAGTTATGCGGCTGACACAAACACTAGAAACAGCACCGCCACCACGAAATCTCAGATTGTGAACCAACTGTACACCTAGGCTATGAAAAAATGAGAACTCATAGGGGCATAGCAATTCCTGAATGATAAACAAGCTAGGCTAATTGAAGCTAAAAGCTAAACTATGCCCAGACTAACAGGAAAAAAGAATATGAAAAGAGAAAGAATGAAAAAATATAGACGGGGAACGCCAAGCGCCCCCGTACCTTCGGTAGCTATTTCCACACGCGTCTCCATTAACCCTCCAGCCCCGGGGGCTATAGCTTACGACTGTGCTGCTGTACCGGGGGTTTTGACGATCTTTGGGCTATGTTAACTACTCTGAAAATCAATGAATATGGCATGTAATGTTGTGAATAAAAAAAAATAATGTTCCACAAACCTTCCTCTGTCGAATGGCGTTGAGTAGAGGTCTCTAGCCCCTCTGGTTGCATAATGGTGAGCGCGGGAAGACGAGTACTTTTTTATGCGGGAATTTCCTCCCGCGTCCGAAAGCGTCGGCCCGGCCAGGGCTACGACGCACCTAGCCGCTCGCCGCGCCAAAGTATTTATCTCCCTTAGACGATTTTAGTGTTTGATATTGAGAAGGTGATATTTATTTGATATTTTCTAGTTATTTTGAGGCCAATTATATAAAATATGTTTATTAGGGTATCAATTTCACTGATATTGGTAATTTTCACTCGATACCGTACATTTTATTAGTAATTGAGGTATGTTATTGTTGTATTAGGCACTGATTATTCGTTATCACAGGTGTTTATTATACTTTGGCCATCAAATCTTAGGTCTTGTGTCACTTTCACTTTGACAAATATGCTTTAGAGAGTGTCACTGTCACTGATAATGCTCATTTTCACTCGATACCGTACATTTTATTAGTAATTGAGGTAGGTTATTGTTGTATTAGGCACTGATTATTCGTTATCACAGGTGTTTATTATACTTTGGCCATCAAATCTTAGGTCTTGTGTCACTTTCACTTTGACAAATATGCTTTAGAGAGTGTCACTGTCACTGATAATGCTCATTTTCACTCGATACCGTACATTTTATTAGTAATTGAGGTAGGTTATTGTTGTATTAGGTACTGATTATTCGTTATCACAGGTGTTTATTATACTTTGGCCATCAAATCTTAGGTCTTGTGTCACTTTCACTTAGTTATATGATTTGTAAACGTTTTATATACAATTTATTGTGTCTTTTTTCACTGATTTATATATTTCTATAGGTTCTAATCATATGAATGTCACTTGGTATATACATATGTGTCACTTTCACATATTATTATGGTGGAATTGTATTTGTATCAATTTTCTCATAATACTTGACTTTTTTATTATAATACATTGGTTTTCTTCCACTTTTTGCCTACCGTATATATAATTATAGTGTACATATTGTCATTTTATTTGGCAATTTCAGTATGATTATTAGAACTCCAGCTTGGAGTGGTAAGCAAAGAAGCAATCTACAGCACAGAGTGCCACCTTGCACTCGACACACTCCGTAGTTGACTTTCTACCTGGGTGCGGCCTCACCCTGCTGTGGTAGCAGACATGGTACCGCTTCTGCTGTGTTCTTCCTGCTGCATTCTGAGGAAAGAAAGCAAGCTTGTGCCTAAGCAGGTATGGAGCAGACTGCAAGCGGTCGATAACGGCGGGCCCAGGATGTGCCACTGCCCTCTGTGGCGTAGCATACTTCTCCAGGAGCTCCGTCAACACCTGCTTTTGGAACCTCCGCAGGCTATTGAACTTCAGGGGTGGGTTCTCATTCCGAAGCCTGTATATATTATAGGCATTCAGAACTGACATGTCCACCATATGCAGAAAGAACTTTTTGTACCATCTGCACGAGGTACGCAGGCAGTCAATGAAGCCTATCTGCATGTCGGACTTGTCCACCAGCCTCATGTTGACGTTGTAGTCCAGGACAGCATCGGGCTTGGTCACCCTGGCCTGGGTGCGGCGATCCACCTTGCCAGTCTCCACCATTTCCCCCTTGTGGATGGTGGTCAGGAGGTTGACCTTCCGCTGGTCGTGCCAGTGGATAGCCAGAATGGGCCCCGACTTCTTCTTGAAGACATCACCTTTTTTGGTCTTTACAGGGAAAGTTGGCATGCCCTTCCTTTTCCCTCGTACTGTGCCTACAGTCCCCGTCTTGCGCTCATGCAGGTACTGTGAGAGAGTGGGGGACGTGTAATAGTTGTCCGTGTAGAGGACGTGATTCTTATGGAAGTAGCGGTCCATCATGGCTTGCACCACTGCTCCGCCAAAGCCAATGAGGGGGTCCACAAGCACGTCCCCTTCCTTCCCGCTGTAGACCAGGAAGTCCAGGACATAGCCAGTTTGGCAGTCGCACAGCACAAAGAATTTTATGCCAAAGCGATGTCTTTTTGAGGGGATGTACAGTCAGCCCCCCCAATACGCGAGAATAGGGGCGACAGGAGGCATCGCGTATTGGGAATCCGCGTATTGTGGACCTAACTTTAAATAGGAATAATTAGATATGGGTGACATCTCTCAATTATGGCCTATTTTCAAAAATTTTGGCCTTATTTTCGACATTTTTGGCTCTACAGTACAGTCTATATCTTATATATAATAAGAACAATGAATAAAAATATGAAACCTTACCTTAAAATTAGTAGTAGATAGGCTAGGACTAGGACTAGGACCGTAGGACTTCACGATTTTCTCCAACTTCTCCCTCCCTGACCAAATCGTACGAACAGTTTACTCTGACAAGCCTATTGCACAGTTTCCTTCTCCTTTTTTCTTGCTATCCAACACTTCCACCTTCATTTTGTGTGTTATCTTCTTATATTGGCGTGGCATGGCGAAAAAAGTGGCAGGCACTACAAACGTTTGGTCACTCCGCACGGCTATGAGCGCTTGAGCGGGACTGTGGGAGGGAGGGAGGGAGGGTAAGCGGGAGGGAAGGCAGGCGTATGCCCGTCTTCTTCTTTTTTCAGAGCTACTCCTGGGCCTCGCGAAACGTAGACGTGCTCGCGTATCAAGCGGGAATAGCGGATTTGGCCCCTTCTTAGCTCTCGATTCGTGTATTGTGGTACCACCTCGCGTAATTAATGTTTAATTAATTAATGTTATTTTCGAGGGGTCACTCGTGTATTAGGGTTTTCGCGAATTGTGGAATCGCGTATTGGGGGGGCTGACTGTACTGCCGGAAGCTGAGTTTTCCCCGGAACAGCACAAGAGACTCGTCAATGACGACCTTGCGGAAGGGCTTGAAGTAGGAGGTGAAGCGTTCTCGCATCATCTCATACAACGTCCTAATCTTCCACAGCTTGTCTGGGCGGTGGACGTCGGTGTTGGTGACAAGATGGAGCGCTGCGAGGATATCAAGGTACCGGTCGCGAGCCTTATATTTCCCGAAGGCAGGGGTTGAAATCAGATCATTGGTGATCCAATAGTCAGGCAACCTATGCTTCTTGACATGAGGCATTAGCATGGTGAGTGCCAGGAACACCATGAATTCTTTATGAGTCACTGGGGTCCACTTCCTCATATGGCCCTTGGTCACCTTGCCCAAAAAGTGTACCTGGAATTGGTGCTGCTTGTTTGTCTCTTTGACAACATAGCCTACCACCTCCTCATCAAAGAATGCCTCAAATAATTCGTGTGGTGGAGCATTGGGGCCTGCAGGAAAATTGGGGGTAATGCCTGAACCCTCCAGTGCCTCATCAAAAGCTGGCACATCAGGGTTGTATACATCCCCATCAACTATGTCTTGCCACTGAAAAACGTAGAATGGGTCTTGTCTACGCTGACGAGGAGCTCCAACTGGTGGCCCAGCACGCCCACGGCCAACTCGGGAGGCGCGCGCCCTAGGGCGGCGGCGAGGGCGTCGGCCAGGGCGGCGGGCAGAAAGACGGGCAGCACGAAGCCGGGCCAAGCGGGTGGGTCGAGGGTCGTCGATGTCCATATAGTCATCGTCATCGTCAGAGTGGTCATCTTGCCCTGACGGTGGACCTATGTAATCATGGCCAGAGTCTTCAGAGAGGTGCCCTTCATCATCAGTGTCGCCCACATAATCTGGCGGGGAACCAGTGATGCGTGGGCGGCGTGCGGGTGGGCGAGGTGGGGAAGGAGTGGCAGGTGAGGCTGTGTCCTCCCGAGGTCCCGGGCTCCTTGGCCTGCGACGAGTGACAGAAAGCAATGATTGACTTTCACTAGGCCCAGGTATTGGTGATTCGAGCTCAAAGACTTCTGCAGGAAGACATGTTGAAGGCGGGAGAGGTGGGGAGGACCGTGGGGAAAGTTGCGGGGACGTATGGCTGGGGCCGGCCGGGGTGGACGCCGCCGCGGGAGCCTCGAATAAAACTCTCTTACTTGTCTTAGTTTTCTTAGTATATTTTCTACCTTTCCCCTTTTCGGCAAGAGTATGTCTCCTGTCGGGGGACCTAGGAGGCAAATAGGCCGAAAGTGGGGGGGTCCTCAACCCTTGGCAATGGTGGGGGTGGTGGGGAAGAATGCGGGGCATCCGGGTCATCTTGGGTGGCGTGGGTAGATAAGGGAGACAATGGCGGTCGAGAAGGGTCACCACGCTGACCCTCACTCACAGCCTCATCCTCACCAAGTATTTTAGCTTGTTCCCTAGCTGCCGCGGCCGCCTTTTCAAGTATTTTTCGCTTGTACAAATGTAGCTTGAAAGGCGATTTACCTGGGGAAGGGCTTGGAGTCGTGTCACTTATGCGAAATTTGGTGAGTGACCTTGAACTCTCCCACTCACTCACTCTCGCAAGTTCACTTTCTTTAGGTAAACCAGCTTCCTCAACAACTGGTACATCACCTTCATCACTCTCATCACTGTCAAATTCTCTCGCAAATCCCAGGAATTGTTCTTTATCACTCTGATGGCCATAATCACTCGACTTATAATTACTCGAGTGGTCACTCACTTCTTCATCAATCTTATGCTTGGCATCAGCTTTCTCATAAAGTCTCAAAGTCTTCTCAATACCTCCGGGAGATAACACATTTAGGCGATGGCGTCGGGGTAAGGCACGACGCACTAGCAAGGGCGTCGTAGGAAGCCCGCTGTCGGACACGGCGGAATCACTATTTGGTGTACTGTCCATGATGGCGTCGGGCTAGATACTGTTGTTGTGGCGTCGTTGACGCCGGGTGGCGCCACCTACCGTCCCATGATAGCAAAATGTGCGCGCGGCTTTCGAAAATCAAGCACGAAAGCAAGGGGCGTAGAAGAGGCCATCCGGGTTGCGCGGGCCGAGTTTGTTATGGGCGTAGAAGAGGTCATCCGGGTTGGAGGGGTTAAACACACTGAGGAGCCCATTTAGGTGTGTCCTAGATCACGTAACATCTGTCTAGCAAAAAGAAGGCCAGAAAAGCTGAAACGAACCTAAAACAGGGTGAATTGAAGGAGCACAACAAAAGCGACTTCATTCAATGGACCGCGTGAAAAAATGATAACAAGAGAGGGTCGCTTATGCGCACGTTCGGCAGGGATCGGCGCATGACGGAACACGGTATGTGCCTTGAGCGGTAACTAAGGTAAACCCCTTTTTCTTCTCTTCTATGCTTTTTTCACCTTCGGTGGTAGTTTTGGTTAATGTACAACGTCTCCTAGAGCAAGATAAGGAGTAGACTCTAGACGTTTTCTTTTTAACCGCGGTTGGAATGACGACATAGCAGTCAAAATAGACAAGTCGTCATTGCAATTAGGTTAATAGCCTTGACGTTGGATTTGCCAAGACTACTAACAAATATAATCTCTCCAAAGCTAATTGGCTGACATACACGGAATCCACAGCTGATATTGAAGATTTCTCGGATATGATCACCCCCCAAAGTTAACTTTGAATATTTCATGTCTTTCTTAACCTCTACTGCACAGCATCACATACCATTCACCTCCTCCTTGCAACATCCTCGACGAGTCCCTTGGTGGTCACCCAAACTGGCTAGCATGATCAAATTCAAACACAGGGTAGAGCGCCTTCTCACCAGGGTGGGTGATAAGCAACGGAGAATTAAAACCTCCCTCTTCAATCTTGCTACTCATCCTCAATGCTTCCGTTTCATCACCATCACCATTGAAAAACTTGCCCTCAAAACTTTCTATAATAAAGTCTGCGCTATTGTCAAACGCAATATCATCCGAAGTAAAGTGCTTTCGTGGCGCTCATACATCTCGTCCTTCACTAGTCGCACCCCTATCTCTACTCTGTGGAGAAAATTTTGTAGTGTTGACGGGCGAACTGTCCGTCCCCAACTCTCTCCATTACGGGACACTGATTCGGACTCTTTAACCCATGATCCCCACGTCATCACTGCTATGCATGCAAACCATTTCAGTGAAGTTAGCTCTAACCTATCTTTACCTCAACAATTCCTTCGCTTGAAACAAGAGGAGTCCCACCCGATCACGTTTTCCGGAGGTCGCACTCATGACTATAACGCTCCTTTCTCATTACCTGAACTTCAACATGCCATTGACCACTGCTCGGATTCCACCCCGGGTCCTGATGCCATTCCCTATGCGTTCATTCGTCATCTTCATCCACATGCACTAAATTATCTTTTACACCTTTATAATCAATTATGGGATAGACATTATTTCCCACCAAATTGGCGACATGCGTTCTTCCAAGATTAAATTCCTTGCCTCCACTAAATTCCTTGGCCTTATCTTTGATACCCACCTAAATTGGAAATCCCATGTTGCCACTCTGAAGGCTCGGTGCCTTCAGCGTATGAATGTCCTCAAGTCTGTGGCACGTGTTCATTGGGGTGCTGACCGATCTACGTTACTGCTCTTTTATAGATCCACCATTCTATCTGCCCTGGATTATGGTTGCCCGGTATATGGCACTGCCTCGGCATCCACATTGCAGACACTTAACTCCGTTCATCACCTTGGCATACGTATTAGCTCAGGAGCTTTCCGGTCCTCACGTGTGTACAGTGTGCTCAGTGAGGCTGGGGTCCTGCCATTAACGTATCATCGTCAGCTGGTTCAGCTGCGAACTGCCATCCGTCTCCAACAGGATCCCACATTGAAGGACCTTTTCCATTCCCAATATTTTTGTGTTACTCCTACTACTACCTTGCCTTTTACCCTCTTATCCTGCCAATTACTCGCATCTTACAATATTCCAACACCTCATTCGCCCCTCCCCTGTATTTCAATTACCCCCTGGATCCTTAAACACCCTGAAGTTTGTTTCCATTTGATTGACCAAGTAGAGGCTGTGACTCCAGTCCAACGCCGTACCTTAGCATTACAACAACTTGATAGTCATGTTCCAGCTGCCTTCATCTACACTGATGGTTCGAAGGTTCCGGATGCCGTAGGTAGTGCAGCGGTTTCTGACCATGGTATCCATCAAAGCTCCCTACATCCTTGTTCCACCGTTTTCACTGCAGAGTTGTGGGCTATTCATGGTGCCCTGACCCTCATCTCTGCACTTCCAAACAATCCTCCTCACGTAGTTATCTGCAGTGACTCAAAAAGTGTGTTGCAAGCATTAGGAGAGTACGCCCCACGTGACCCATTGATCATCGATGTTATCCTGAAAATCCACGAATTAAAATGCAGCTCTCGATCCATCACCCTCTGTTGGATCCCCGCCCATGTAGGCATTGCGGGAAATGAACGTGCTGACGCCCTTGCTAAACAGGCCTGTCTAGGTGCTCCGGCATCCACTGTCCTCAGATCGGATGACCTAATTCCTGTAGTTCGACGGCATATTCATGATAAGTGGCGCTCAGAATGGAGGGATCAACCTTTGGGAGGTCACCTTCGTTCCATCAAAGACGACATTCACATGTGGCCCTCTTCACTCAGCCCCTGTCGCGCTGACCAAACCCTCTTAACTCGATTACGCATAGGACACACGAGACTCACTCATGGATATCTAATGACCACTCCCCGTAGTCCTCCGCCAGAATGTCACCATTGTCGCACAGTTCTTACTATCCCTCACATTTTATGCGTTTGTCCCATGTACGGCCCTGAAAGACGTCGCTTCTTGCGACACACCTCTTTAAAAGACATCCTTTCTGACTCAGATTCATTCTCGTTCATAGCCATCCGCCATTTCTTAGCAGCTCTTAATCTCTACGATGAAATCTGACCAGTGACCTATATGACTTGACTTACTATCCCCCCGCCGACCACTAGCCTTATGAGGGCCTCGGCCCAGAGGGCTAGTTTAAATTAAACACGTCTTCAACATCAACATCAGAGTCCAAAATCACTAATCTCATTTCGAAAGTTGGCTCGGGTTTTTTTGTATTTCAACGTGGATAAAGCCAGTAAGAATGTGGTTAAAATTAGCCTAACCTAACCTAACCTAACCTAACCTAGTATAATGGGGTTCAGGTTATTTGGTTAGGTTAACCCTCTCGCGTTCTTGACGCAATTTTGAGCCTATTAGGGATACTTTAAAGCCTCTGTTACCATCAGGGGTATTTAGAAACCTTTAGTTTAGTTACTTCAACCTCTGCAGTTGTCTTTGAGTTAGCTGTGGGCAGAAAACAAATTTTGGAGAGGTAATTATAAGAGTGAGAGAACTCTATTTAGTATTGCTAATCTGGCAACCTCTGCATCATATGGTCGTGAGAGGGTTAATGACAAAACTTGGCTCGGATTTCATGGATTTAGCGGGGGTGTGGGAGCGGCAGCCCCCACCCATTATACTAGGTTAGGTGAGGTTAGGCTAATTTTAACCACATTCTTACTGGCTTTATCCACGTTGAAAAACAAAAAAACCCGAGCCCTCCCCACTATCGGGGGCCGTGTCTTAAGATTGATGGATAATGGGAAAATAGTAAAATGCGACAGTCCTTGGTATTAACCCTCCAGCCCCGGCTATGTATTATATATATATTCCTCGAAATCCGGGTGTTTTGGCCGAAAAACGTCTAGGCTAGGCTACCGTATATTCGTTAATCAGACTGCTTCCCGCATTCCCGCGCATCCCCAAGCGTAGCTGTGTTATTTACCTGTAGAATGGCATTAAGTAGAGCTCTCTAAGTCAACTGGTTGAGCTGTGATGATGATTTCATTGGAGATAACTTTATGGCCAAAACAGCCACTTTACACCACTTTTCGATACTTAACAACAACATACAGGCACACAAGAACAAGCGACGCTCTCCTTCTTGTGGCCGGAGATGCGGAGCGTCGGTCCAGCCGGCTGTTGTTTACATGCGTCGGACTGACGCCGCGCACAGCAAGCTCACAGGCTGTGACGTCATGGGTGTTTAACCTGGGAGCTGTGGGAAGACTCTTAAGAGTTCCCCCGGCGGACTGCGGGAAGACTCTCCTGAGTAAGTAAAATTAAAAATCAACTTTTGACATCGAAATTTTTTTTTTTTTTGTTTATTTTTATTTTTTATTTTTATTTTTTTTTTTTTGGCCCCTGGGCCATGCAAAATCTCAGTCCTCTACCTCCCCTCCTTCCCCACTTTCCTCCTATCCCTCAGTTATCACCTATTTTCCCTATTATTCCCTTATTCTGAGGTATATTTTCGTGCTAACATTAGCGAGTTGCAAGCAGGGTGTTGTCATCACTGATAGCAATCGAGTGCAAGAGAGAGAGAGAGAGTATCGATCGACTGTGTCGCAGTGGCCTTGGGGAAAATTGGCGGGAAGGTAGCTTGCCTCACCCATACATTATACAACTCGCGGGCTATATCTCCGATTTTGACCATCCAAACGCTGTTTTCACTCGTTTTATTGTTGTTTCAGGTTAATACCTTTATAATCAACCCATAATAGGCGCATATGGATAATTATTAATGCTATTAATGGTACAATGAATATTTTAGTGACGAAAAACCTCAAATACGTCAGCACAGGGGGAGGTTTTCAATTACCCCCCGTGCGCACTTCAGAGGTTAAGGGACCATCCGGGTTTCTGTTACATGCTTTTTTATGGGCGTTCAAGAGCCCATCCGGGAACGGAGGGTTAAACAACACTGTATATCAAATAAAAAATAAAAAACAACAAAAAATAACCTGAAAAATTCGTCACTGGTTGGTGATAAACATTTACCATAACTTTCATTGGTATATTCGGTAATTCGGTAAGTTGCAGTTGGGATGTGTGTACATGCTTAGATTGATATGCAGGATTCGAAGTTGCATAATAAATCGTAGGCAGTGTCCACCATCCTTTAACCCGGGAACTGCGGGGAGACTCTTAAGAGTTCCCCCGGCGGACTGCGGGAAGACTCTTAAGAGTAAGGAAAAAAAAAAATCCATTTAAAATGCCCCCCCCCCCCAAAAAAAAAAAAAAAAAAAATTGCCCCTGGGCCATGCCAAATATCACTCCTCCACCTCCCCTCCTTCCCCACTTTCCTCCCCTCCTTCAGTTATCACCTATTTTCCCTGTTATTCCCTTATTCTGTGGTTAATTTTCGTGCTAACATTAGCGAGTTGGTAGCAGGGCGTTGTCATCACTGTTACCAAGAGCGAGAGAGAGACTATTGCGGAACAGTGTCTCTCCAGACAAGGGGAGGGGTGGAGGGCAGGGAGGTTGCCTCAGCCATACATTATGTAACTCCCGGCCTGTATCGCCGATTTTGACCATCCAAACACTGTTTCCACTTGTTTTATTGTTGTAACAGGTTAATACCTTTATAATCAGAGCATATGGATAAGTATTAATGCTATTTATGGTAAAATAACGATGTTAGTGATGGGAACAGCTCAAATACGTCAGCACAGGAGTGTGGTGTCTCATACCCCCCATGCGCAGCCGAGAGGTTAACTGTCTTCGTGGTGCAATGCATAAGGTGTTGATTTTCAGTGTGAGCATCCGGGGTTCGAATCCACGGACTGCCATAACTGTATAGTTGGTTGTTGGAAGGAACATAATAATTGATATTGGTTCAGGGGTTAATTTATCGAGAGGACTTCCCTAGTGGTTAAGGCCCCATTAATTGCTCTTTCCATTCACATATGCATAGCCTACGTGAGTTGCAGTTGGGATGTGTGTACATGCTTAGATTGATATGCAGGATTCGAAGTTGCATAATAAATCGTAGGCAGTGTCCAACATCCTTTAACTGTCTTCGTGGTGCGATGCATAAGGTGTTGATTTTCGGTGTGAGCATCCTGGGTTCGAATCCACGGACTGCCACATGTGTTTGTAAATTTCATTAATCGATTTTAGGAGTATAGTTGGTTGTTGGAAGGAACATAATAATTGATATTGGTTCAGGGGTGATTTATCGAGAGGACTTCCCTAGTGGTTAACCCGGGAACTGCGGGGAGACTCTTAAGAGTTCCCCCGGCGGACTGCGGGAAGACTCTTGAGAGTAAGTAAAACAAAAAATCAACTTTTGACATCGATTTTTTTTTTTTTTTTTTTTTTTATTTATTTATTTTATTTTTTTTTTTTTTTGGCCCCTGGGCCATGCAAAATCTCAGTCCTCTACCTCCCCTCCTTCCCCACTTTCCTCCTCTCCTTCAGTTATCACCTATTTTCCCTATTATTCCCTTATTCTGAGGTATATTTTCGTGCTAACATTAGCGAGTTGCAAGCAGGGTGTTGTCATCACTGATGGCAAGCGAGTGCGAGAGAGAGAGAGAGTATCGATCGACTGTGTCTCAGTGGCCTTGGGGGAAATTGGCGGGAAAGCAGTTTGCCTCACCCATACATTATACAACTCGCGGGCTATATCTCCGATTTTGACCATCCAAACGCTGTTTTCACTCGTTTTATTGTTGTTTCAGGTTAATACCTTTATAATCAACCCATAATAGGCGCATATGGATAATTATTAATGCTATTAATGGTACAATGAATATTTTAGTGACGGAAACACCTCAAATACGTCAGCACAGGGGGACGTTTTCAATTACCCCCATGCGCACTTGTTAGGTTAAGGCCCCATTAATTGCGCTTTCCATTCACATATGCATAGCCTACGTGAGTTGCAGTTGGGATGTGTGTACATGCTTAAATTGATATGCAGGATTTGAAGTTGCATAATAAATCGTAGGCAGTGTCCACCATCCTTTAACTGTCTTCGTGGTGCGATGCATAAGGTGTTGATTTTTGGTGTGAGCATCCTGGGTTCGAATCCACGGACTGCCACATGTGTTTGTATATTTCATTAATCGATTTTAGGAGTATAGTTGGTTGTTGGAAGGAACATAATAATTGATATTGGTTCAGGGGTAATTTATCGAGAGGACTTCCCTAGTGGTTAACCCGGGAACTGCGGGAAGACTCTTCAGAGTTCCCCCGGCGGACTGCGGGAAGACTCTTAAGAGCAAGGCTTTTGAACCCGTACCAAAACCGCGGGTTTATAGGCAGGCGGCTACAAATTGGTGTGGGTATAGTACTACATGTCAACTCTCGATACCACCCCGCCACACGCTCGCCCCGCACTCGTGCAAGCGCCACCGTGCCAGAACCCAAGCACTAGTCATGGAGCCCACACGTCCCTCACGCTCGCGCCCTGATGACACAACCAGCCCTCCTTCTGGTGGTGTCAGCCACCGTGGAAGGCAGAGGGTGGCTACCAGAAACCCTAGCTACCACTACGACACGCCCTACAGCTCGGAGGACGAAGCACCAGCACCAAAAGCACGTAAAACACGTGCAAGCAGGGCAATGGCACAGAGGTCATTGGAGTTTGGGGACACTGCCACGACGACTCAGGCCACTGCAACAACCACTACCACCACCACTGCCACCAGTACCAGCGACGCAGTAGGCCGCCCTAGGGCTGCAGAACCTGCGGGGGCAGGCAAAATCAAAGGCACGGGCGTAGGGAAGAAAACCCGTACGCCTGCCACAGTGACCCTGCCACCACCACCAGCTGCCCCTGGCCCGGCTGCCCCTGCTGCCCCTGCCCAAGGAAAAGGGAAAGGGAAGGGGAAGGGGAAAGGGAGAGGGAAAGCGACTGCTGGCCCTGCCGGCCCTGCCGCCCCTGCCGGCCCTTCTGCCCCTGCCCATAAGACGCCCCTACGTGCTAGAGTGAGCAGAAAACATCTGACACCATCCAAGTACGCCGCCCTGCTGTTTGGTGGTGATTCGCAGGGCATTGGCAGCCCTGCGGGTTTCGACGACGACGCCCTAGCACGGGACCAAGGTTGGGGGGATTTGGGAGTGGACAGTGGAAGTGAGTCAGACGTCGGTGATGAGAATGAGGAAGGGCGTCTGTCTAGTGAAGAGGAGGGTGATGATGATGCTGTGTTGTATCGCGAACATGACAGCGATATTTCAGACGCAGAAGCTGACGGAGACGACATTCCGATCCCTGGCATGCCTTCGTTTGAGTGGTCTGACGGGGTCAATTTTGTGCCTGACGTGCCCCAGTTCAATCCTGGGACGTCAGGTAGAACTGATGACTGGCCCTGTGACGATAACGCAAACGAAAGCGACTTGTTCCTCGCTTTTTTCGATTTGGAGGTAATGACTTACATCGTTGCCCAAACAAACGCCTACTACAGGTGGGTGTTTGGCAAATTGAACGTCATTTCTCCAAAAGCGAGAATACGAGGGTGGGTGGATACGACTGTGGAAGAATTCATGACGTTTTTTGCCTTGTTGTTCCTCATGCCTCTTTGCAAGAAGCATGTGTTGCAACACTACTGGAAGCACGACCCTCTCATCGCCACCCCAACTTTCAATAAGCTCATGACTCGTGACAGATTTTTGTTGCTGCTAAGATTTATGCACTTTGCAGACAACGAAAATCCTAACAGGATTGACAGGATATGGAAAGTTCGGGATGTGTTCACCATGTTGTTGGAGAGGTATAGGAAATACTTTTACCCCTTCCTCAATTTGGTGATTGATGAGTCGCTCGTGCTCTTCAAAGGACGTCTTGTTTTCAAGCAGTATATCCCCTTGAAAAGGCATAGGTTCGGAATCAAGCTCTTCGTGTTGTGCGACTGTGAAACTGGAATAGTGCTTGACATGATCGTGTATACAGGAACTGACATTGACGTACTGAAAGCCGCTCCCGGTGACCCCATGGGCTTGTCAGGTGCCATCGTCAGGAAAATGTTGGCACCTTACCTGGGCAAAGGCCACATCATCTACACTGACAACTGGCATACTTCTCCTGCTCTCTGCCAGTTTCTTCATGACAACCAAACGGGGTCATGTGGGACTGTCAGAAAGACAAGAAAGTTTATGCCAAAGTTCACAGGTGATGTCATTCCTCTGTCAGATGCCTCCTCCAGTGACACACCTTCTGAAGACGAACTGGCCCAGGAACACCGCGAGAGGCATGTCCGAAGAAGGCGACGAAAGGGGCAGAAGTACAAGCAACTTGAAAAGTCCGGGAAAGTGGTAGCCCTGAAGTGGAAGGACAAAAGAGACGTCCACCTGCTTTCCACCGTCCACACAGGTGCCCAGATGGACTCTGGTAAAATCCACTACCGAACCAGGAAGACCATCTATAAGCCCGACATGGTAGTGGACTACACCAAGAACATGCGCCTGGTGGACAAGTCTGACTGTCAACTGTCAGGCGTTGAGTGTCTGAGGAAGACTGTGAAGTGGTATCACAAGCTCTTCCTCCACCTAGTTGACATCACGATGCTCAACGCCTACAACTTGTGGTTGGTGAAGAGAGAGATGGCCCCACACCAGAAGCTAAAATTCTGGGAGTTTGTTTACAACGTTTCATATCAACTCCTGGAGAAGTATGGCACCACCACTCACAGACGTACGGCATGGCGTGGGGATCACGTCCCTGACCGCATCCAGCTGGGGGTTGAACGACACTACCCAACCAACACCGAGCTGATTGGCACTCGTCACAGGCAGGTGCAGTGCCACGTCTGCAGCTCCAGTGTCAGGAAACCCCATGTAACAAAAAGAGTCACCTCAATGTGCGCCGAGTGCAAAGTTGCACTCTGCTTGGGTGACTGCTTCAGGGACTACCACATGTTCAAAAACTACTGAGTGCCGCCTCCTGCCCTGCCCTGCCCTGCCCTGCCCTGGACTCGCGCCCTACCTTACCTGACCTGACCTAATTGATCACGCTACCTCATAATGTTACATATATATTATATAAGTTCCAAAGATGTCCCTGTGATATAGCTTTTTACATTATATAATTGTATCTTTCATTATTTAGTTTATAAGTTTCAAAGATTTCCATGTAATATGCCTTTTTTTTAGTATATCAATATATATGTTTGTTATAGCCAAAGTAATGTGTATATATTTTCTTACCTCAAATGAATTGTACCAAAATAAATATGTTTCAATAAATCCTGTCAAACCTACTAAGATAATCAAGTATAACAATAAAAAAAGAAAAAAAATACAAGGTCATGTCATTGTATTCTTACAATATGATATATTCTATGAATATTTCATATTGTTTGAATACAATGGCATGATCTTGTAAACAAAATTTTTATCAAAATTTATCTAAACAGTATAAAACCTTCCCCATAACCCCCTCTTTGATTCGATCCCACTACCCTACCACACTGAGTTTTCCAGTCTGTGACCCTACCAACCATGCCACAGGAGCTCATACCAAATACCAAATGTCACTCAAAATTTTGTGTCTACAATCGAAATGACAATATACAAAAAAAAATGAATTATCCCACCAATTTACGTTTGTAAATTGATGGGATTATCAATTATATCATGCAAAGGTTTATAAAAGTTTGTCTCTGTCAAAAATTAGTAATTATATAACTTTATTCTGTCAAAAATTGCCCAAACACTCAGCAAAATTGCCCCTCTCAGTGTGACTCCAGTCATTATCACACGGTCAAGCGGTCAGTGGGTGACCCTTGCCGCTCCCTCAGCCACACCAGCTTTGTCTGGGAACAAAATTTGTATAAATACAATTGTCGGGAATAGGGTAATGATCCCGACAGGTTTTGTCCATAGGACATTTGAATTGGCGGTATCGTATCGCTGGTACGATTTTGGCTGGTTCTTTGTGTATTGTAGTTTATTCTTAAGTTAGGTTAAATATTAACTGTAATGTATAAATATCTACATCAGCTCTAGATGTATTATGAAACCAAGTTTAGGGTTATAATTATTATGAGCCCGGCAGCCATATGTAATTTCGCCAAGCGATCGGACGCCGGCCCTTCAGTCTCTCAATCAACACCATACAGCCAACATCTCCCCCCCCCCCCCCCCCTGGCTCTGACTCAACCCACAGTTCACCATGTGCTACAAATACTACTCTATAACAACAGTCCTACATCACCAGTCCTCTAAGCTAAGTTCATTGTATCGATATTGTATTATGTGAACATTCCTACATGTCATGCAATTGAATTAGCCGTGTGTGGGGGACTGGATTACGCCCATCGACTACGTCGTTGGTAATTATATTATAACTATTTGTTGGGTTATTTCATGTACCAGTGATATACAATTTAACCTCTTTATCTAAATTCCCGACAAATAATGGTCCTTCGTGCCCTAAGGCTTCCTTACCGTAGTACCGTTTTGTTTGCTTCCTTGACGCTTGTGGGCTTACAAATGGCTGCCGCCTCGCACGTTGTTAGGCCGACTGCCGTTCCCTAGTTTAGACCCAGCTTCTTCCCTCGTGTTTTTTACCATTTAGGCGCCGTCCCTATCTTTTTTGGGGCTAGTTTCCAGATTTTTTGGGCGTGTGTTCCTTGGCCTTTTTATGGTGGGTTAGCTGGGCTGGTGATTGGGGTAGGGGTAATTTCGTCGGGCACCATTTCACGCTAGTAGGCTAAGCTAGGCTAGGCTAGGCAGGCTAGGCCTGCAGGTGTCTGTGGTGGCTGTTCATTTCGCTTTGGTGGTGTGCCTGTGGTGTTCGTTGTGTTTTATCATGAGACTCATTTAATTACATTTTGCCGGTGGGGAGGGTTCTCATGTGACTCATTTAATTAAATTTTATAGCCTAGTTGCCTAATTACGGTCATGGGGTTCAGTCTCTGTTGATTCCTAAGCGATTGACAGCCAACAGACCTCATGATTGTGGGATGGGCAGCTGGGCTAAGCCTAATACTTATTACTAGGCCTAGTCAGTTCTTTTCATTTACCCTTCTTTCTCTAGCCCTAGTTTGTTTCTGCTATTTGTCATTCTTATTCAATTAATTCTTCCTACTGCAGCTAATAGCCTAATAGACCTTAACGATGACAGATTTAAAGAAACTTCAGATTCTTAAGGGAGGGATGAAGGGAAGTTTAAATATATGTTTAAGAGATCTTGATGAATTTTTATTAAGTGCCACGGCTGATCAAATCAAGGGTAAATTCGCTACTGTTACTAAATCGCTAGCTACTTATGATAGTTATGCTCAGCAGGTATATGGTTTATTGACAGTTACTGACGATGTGGAAGAAGAAATGTCGGCAGATCTTGAGTACTTTGAGGATGTTAATACAGCCTTAGCCAGACTATCTTCCACCCAAGAATCAACCTCTGTTAAGGATACCGGTACACCAAAGGCGACTGGTTTTAACCTGCCGAAGCTTACTTTGCCTACCTTTTCCGGGGATTCGGCTACCTGGACTGGATTTTGGGATATCTTTGAGTGTTCAGTCCATCATAATAAAACACTCACCTCCATCCAAAGGTTCACATATCTCCATGGTCAATTGAAAGGGGAGGCATTGAAGGTAATCGGTGGGTACAAGCTAGAAGCTACAAGCTACGAGTCTGCAGTGGAGTTGCTAAAGAGAACTTACGGGAGAGAGGAAGTCATCAAGACCGCGTTAATTAATAATTTCTTCACGCTAGATCCTGCATCCTATGATGTGACGGACCTAAAGGAGTACTATGCCTCCTTTGAGAGCCTCCTCCGATCTATGGAGACAATGGCCATCACCAAGGAGGAGATATTTAGTGTAAGTAAGTAAGTAGTGTGGTGATGGGCTGATCTATCAGAGTGAGAGCTGAGCAATCTCTGCCATACCCATAGCTTACTCTGACTTTTCCTTTAACTTATATATTTTCTAGATCTCAAGTGACGGCGTCTCTTCCGTGGATTGACCTCTCAATCTACCAAGATTGGAAGCCAAAGCGTCACATTTTTTCCCTTGCCCCTCAACTTTCTCTTCATAATTACTGAGGGGCACAGGGCCCTGGGTGGGGCTTTGGTTTCCCGGGCGTTTCCGCACCCTCCTCAGCCCCCCGCCATGGAGTGGCTTCGGTCACCCAGGCTTTATTGTGGTCGGCGGGGAGGGTTCTGTGGGGCACTCGGTTATGGCCTTGGAATTGCTCGGGGCCTTGGGGCTGTTCGGCCAGGCAGCTTGGGGAACAACAACAACAACAACAACAACAAGATACCCTCTCCCCTAAGGGAAATCGTAAGACGACAACTAAGCGACTCTCCACTCAACTTGGAAGCGTTGGTGCAGGTGTACCAGACTGAAGTCTTCAATATGGAGAGTACTGGACACTACCGACAAGTGGAGATGTCGCCATCTACTGCAGCTTTCCCGGTACAGACTTCTCCTAAACATAAAAGGCCAATATCATTAGGTTGCAAGTTGTGCAGTGTCCACGGTCATCTGTGGTACCAGTGTCCTAAGTATCCTAAGGCTACACAGAAGATTGGCCAGGCTAAATCGCTTAAGTTATGTACCAGCTGTCTGGCAAGAGACCACTTCAACAGTAATTGCACCAATTCCTACATCGAACCTTGTAAGTATTGCAAGGGAAACATTGGTTTTCCCTTTGCACCCAGTCTGATCGGCACGACGGCAAAGAAAAGGGGAGAACCCCCAAAGAGTCACATGAGAAAGGTAAGAGCGAGGGTGATAAAGTATCTGCCATGTCCATTGCTTCTCGAGAATGTCAATTGCTTCCTACTATGATGCTGCCAGTAGTGGGGAGTAATAATACTATAATGACGCGCACCTTACTTGACCAGTGCTCACAGAGGTCTTTCGTTCTGCGGTCATCATTACCCCAGCTCAAGTGTACCAGCCAGGGTCAAGAGAATTTGCGTCTCCATGGTTTCACTGGTGAAATAGATTCCAGTGACTATGATATCATGGAGATTTCCTATGTTTGTAGAAGAAAGGTATGTCCCATCAAGGATGTTGTGGTCGACACACTACCTAGTTTCTATATAGCATCAGAGATTCAACCACATTTGAAATATCTCAGAAGCAAGGGTTATAAACTGGCTGATGATCAACTCTCTGCTAACAATGGTATTATGCTACTGGTCGGAGCTGATTATTACTACGACCTGGTTCACCCTGGATATCGGCGGGTAGATAAGCTAATAATGCTCCCCACGATCCAAGGGTATGCCATTTCTGGATCCTATGCCACTTCCTCTCAAGACACACAGGTGGAGGTGGTTACGGTCCTCAAGGTAGCAGTAAGCCCCATAGATAAATATATTAGGCCAAATGTGCCTGATAATACATGTACTGATATAGATAAGCTATGGGACTTGGACAATATTGGAATTGACCCACATGAACTTGATCGTGAGTCCAAGCTAGCGTTAAGCTCATATGAAGAGACTGTAACGTATGACTCTGGCAGGGGTCAGTATGTGGTAAGGCTCCCTTGGAATGATAACAAGAGTAAATTACCTACTAATTTCCATCTAGCACTTGGTAGGTTACGTGGCCTTCAGAAGCAGTTTGTCAAGGATCCAAATTATTGCGAGACTTATGCGGCAGTACTAAACGAGCAGGTACAACGTGGATTTGTGGAAAGAGTAGATCTCAGTGAGTATGGGGATAACATCCATTACCTTGCTCACCATGGGATTAAAAAGGACAGTTCCACCACTCCTGTTCGTATTGTGTATGACTCATCATCATCATCATCATCTCCGACGCCTTGCTTCCCCCTGGGAAACCCCCACTAGAGGATGGCCATGACAGAAACGTCTCCAAGCTACTTTGTCAAGACATGCCTCCTTTGCCCGTGCCACAATGCCCCTTCCACTACGTGGAAGTTTTTCTTCAATATATTTTTCCACTTTCTTTTCCCATACCATAGGTGGTCTTCCACTACTAGCGGTTCCACTCACCTGACTCCCATATATCTTTCTTGGCATTCTGTCTTCATCCATTCTCTGAACATGACCATACCACCTCAAAGTACTTCTCTTTATCCACTCAACCACACCACAGTCAATGCCCAAAGCCTGCTCTTCCATTCCAAAGGACTCGTACACTTCCCTATTACTTGGCCCATCTAGCCTATTCATGCCAGCTGCCATTCTGAAAAAGCTCATCTCCACAGCTCTTAGTTTGAAGAGGTCCTCGTCACTTGCCGTCCATGTCTCGCTTCCATACGAGAGTGTTGGGAGCAGCACACTGTTTCTCAGTGACTTTTTGACTTCCTGGCTAACCATTCTTCCTTTGAGAATACTATCAAGTTCTCCAATCACTTTTCTCCCTTGCATTTTTCTCTCTTTTATCTCACTCTCCATTTTACCATATTTGCATAGTACAGCTCCCAAATACTTGAAACTTTCAACCTCTTCTAGTACTTCATTTTTCAATTTGATTTTACAACTTTTCTTGTGTTCTTTCTTGATTCTATATTTGTCCTTAAAATCTATAGTTTCATGCATTCTTCTCTCAAACACCATTACCTTACATTTCCCTACATTGACCTTTAACTTTCTCTTTTCACATACCCTGTCAAAGTCAGTGACCACTCTCTGAAGTTCTTCAGCATTTTCCGCCAACAGGACTGCATCGTCCGCATATAGGCATGTTAAAATCTTCCATGTTCTTCCCTCTGATTCCAGTCTAGCTCCCACACCCATTGATACAGCCCTACATTCCCTAATCACTCCATCCATGTATATATTGAACAACCAAGCTGACATGACACATCCCTGTCTTACACCTACATTGACCTCAAAACTTTCACTTAACTTATCCCCTACCTTCACATTTGCCATTGCATTCCTATAAAAAGATTTTACTGCCATTAGCAACTTTCCTCCCACACCATATACTGTTAACACATCCCACAGGCCCTCCCAGTCTACTTTGTCGTAGGCTTTTTCCAAATCCATGAATGCTGCATAGAGTTTTCTGTTTTTGGCCAGATACTTCTCTACCAACAATCGCATTGAGGCTATCTGGTCAACGCAGCCCCTGCCCTTTCTGAAACCTCCCTGTTCCTCTCCTATTTTGTCATCCGTTATCTTCTGTAGCCTCTGTGTTACTACTCTTGCGTGTACCTTTCCAGGTATGCTAAGCAAGCTAATTCCCCTATAATTCTTACACTTCTTTACAACCCTTCCCTTTGTACAAGGGTACTATCACTGCTTTCCTCCAGTCCTCTGGTACACTTTCCTTTTCCCATGCTAATTTACATAACCTATGCATTATGTCAACAGCTTCTTCTCCTTCATATCTCAGCATTTCACCTGGGATGTTATCTACTCCAGCAGCTTTGCCCATTTTAAGTCTATTGATTGCTTCTTTTACTTCTTCTCTGCTTATCTGGCTTTCAACTACCCTGTTTATTCTACCTCTCTCCATTCCTATGGATGAGATCTTTGCCTTCCCCCTACTCTTTACAGCTAAGCTACTTAAATGATCTTTCCATACTTTCACCACACCATCACCCTCTACCACTTCCCCATTCATGTCCCTCATCCTACCACCTGAGACACTCTCAGTCTTCTTCCCTCTGGCTTCTTTCACAGCTCTGTAGTATGCTTTCCTGTCATTCAGAAACTGTTCACTAATCTTTCTCCCATATGCCTCTTCTGTCTTCCTTTTAGCGTCTTGTATCGCCCTCTTCACTCTTTGTTTCAAATTTTTATATTCTTCTTTCCTCGCATCTCTAGTTTCTCTAGGTATATTCTTTTGCAGCATACTCTTTCTGAACTCTTTCTTCTTTTTCACTATTTCTTCTATCTCTTTACTAAACCATGCATTACCTTTCTTCTTCCACATTTTAAAGGTTTTCTTCCCACATACTTTCTCAGCTGCTTTAATCATGGAGTCTCTTGTACCTTTCCATACTTCGTCTACAGTATTTCCCAGATCTATCATAACATCCATGTCTTTTATAGTCTCTTTCAGGATGTCCTTGTATTTTGTTGCATTACATTCTTCATTTAATTTTCTCACATTTATTCTCTCTACTGTCAGTTTTCTCTCTTTCCTCTCATATTTCCACTATTTCCTTATCCTCACTTTTGTCAGCACTGTATAGTGGTCTGATCCCGTCAGCATACCTCTTACAGCTTTTGAATCTAAAATTCTTCCTTTTAGTCCGGAGTCCATCATGGCGTAGTCAATTAGAGATTTCTGTTCCTGCTCACCTTCACCTCTGTGCCATGTATATCTATGAATGTGACGATGTTCAAAAAATGTGTTAGCCAGAAACATCTCTCTCTCCGCACATACTTCTAAAAGGAAGTCACCATTCATATTCCTACCCTCCACACCCCATTTACCCACTATACCTTCTATCTCCTCGTTTCCAACTCTACCATTCATGTCGCCTACTAATATTACTTGTGTACACTCTTGCCTTTCTCTTATACATTTATTGACTTTATTCCAAAATTTTCGATTTCTTCTTCCGCACCTTTCCCAGTTTCTTGGTTGACTGGCGCATAGACACACATAAAAGTATACCTATCTATCCCAATCTTGCACTCACACCATACAATTCTGAGTCCACGCATCCATAGTTTTTCACACACTTCCTCAACCTTTCTGACAAAATTACTGCTACCCCTTCCTTTTTCTTACGTTTATATCCTGCATCCAATCCAGACCAGACAACCCCATCCTTCCCCATCCCACAAATCATGCTCATTCTCACCATCCCCACACTCCAGAACCCAACAGGTGCGTCTCACCTACCCCACACACATCCACACATCCATCTTTAAGCTCTCGCATCAGACACTCTCTCTTGCTAAAATCATTTATGCCATTGGCATTGAAGGCACAGACACGGAGCACGCTTTCCTTCACCCGAAAGACGCTTCCACCACTTTTCTGCTTTGTTCCTCCACCCCCGAGGGGGTCCTGGCCGGCAGCATACCGAGCACAGTTGTTTCCCAGGAGGACTTGGGGCCTGGACATAATGCCTCCAAACAGGGCGCCAGATTGTCAAAAGTATACTAAAAGAAAAACTAAAAAACTGATACCAACATCAGTAAAAAAACATACAACACAGTAAAAAATTAAAATATTAAGAAGATAGGGAGAACAAAAATATACAGGGGACAACAGAAATAATATAGTTACAAGGGGATAATTTTTATAGTGGAAATTAAAAGAGGATTTAAAATTAAAAACAAAGTGTGCTGCTGAAGAAAATAGCACACCCGCCCTCCCCTTTAGTTCCACCCGTCAAGCAAAAATAAAAATGTTAGAAATTTAAAAGGGAGGATTAAAATAAGGACGGTGTAATAACGAGGCTACCTCGAGAAGGCGGGGTAGGACTTACTTACCGTAACTAGTCACGGTAAGCTACAGAGGTGCGTTTTAGCAAGACTTTAACCAATACCGTACTTATACGCAGATGACAGGACCTCTAAACCTCATTGGTTACGATACTGCCACTGCGTATGACTGCTCTGCTAAATCCAGTGATCGCTCCTATAGCCTGAATGATTGTCTGTACACGGGTCCGTCCCTGGTCTCTGATCTCGCGCAAATATGTTGCGCTTCAGATGTCATAAGTTTGCATGGGTCGCCGATATTGAGAAGGCCTTCCTGATGCTTCCAACTCCATCGTGAAGACAGGGACTCGACAAGATTTTTATGGCCACGGGACCCAATGGATCTAGATTCAGAGTATCTGGTCTACAGGTTCAGAGTCGTCTTATTCGGGGCGACCTGTTCCCAGTTCCTTCTCAACGCTACTATCTTGCGTCATCTTGAGGAGGCTGGACTAGATCCTGACTTCAAGAATGAGATCAAGCAGGGGATCTATGTGGACAATCTTCAAGGCACTGGAGACAATGAAGATTTGTTGCTCAAGAGATGCTGGGAGATCCGCAATATATTTGCCAAGGCTCATCTCTACTTGAGAGAATGGGCCACTAATAGTGATCTTTTGAAAGGTCAATTTGCTTCTGACGGTGTAGCTACTGAGAATAGTGAGGTGAAGTTTTTAGGCCACAAATGGGACACTACCACAGATTGTATATCCTTCTGTCACACCCCATGCGGCAGTGAGCTTATGACCAAGCGAAACTGCTTAAGCTTGTCAGCGAGGTTTTTTGCTGCCTGTAACTATCCGTGCTCGTATGTTTTTACAGCAACTGTGGCGGCTAAAACTAGATTGGGACACGCCCCTCCCGACTGAGTTACAAGAGACTTGGCGGTTGATTCGGTCGGACCTTTCCACATGTTGCAAGGTCCAACTTAATCGTCAGGTTATTAGTGGTCAACAGGTGGATCTACATGCCTTTTCTGATGCTAGTAATAGTGCGTACGGTACTGCCATATACATATGCAATGGTAGTGAGGCGACACTGGCTATAGCAAAGGCCAAAGTAGCCCCTATAAAGAAGGTTACAGTTCCTAAATTAGAACTTACTGCATTGATTTCTGTCTGCTCGTCCTAATAAAGTTTTTACACTGGATTCTTATGCAGACATACTACAG